>NXFB01000106.1:159407-174521 GCA_002525835.2 Ipomoea batatas
TCTAGATCAACGAATCAAATGTAATTTTAAAAAAACGACGCGGTGACATTTTCGTAAATAACTTGAACTTTGGTGCAAGTAATTGTGTTATAAGTGAAAGTAATTGGTGCATATTTGAAAATAAAAAGTGCAAGTAAAATCACTTATAAGTGCGCATATTTTCACTTACAAGTGCAAGTAATTTACCTTGTTAACATCCGTGCACCTAGATGCACCTAATTATAACGTTAGGTGCAACTAGTTATAACATTAGGTACACTTAGTACTGATGCTCAGTGAACATTTTACTTGCACCTGTAATACATGTTACTTGCACTTGTAATACAATTTACTTGTACATAGGTTCACAATATGAAAGTGCTACTTGCACTTGTAATACATTTTACTTGCACTTCGATGTTCAATTATTTACAAAAATGTCACAGCATTTTTTTTTAAATCAATGTTTCTGACCTGTTAGATCTGACACGTGGACGTATGACATGCGTTTTCATTTCTTTCTTGGGCGAGTGGTTCGCACCCAAACGCCCTCCTATATATATATATATATATATATATATATGATGCAGTGGTATAGTTGAGGCGACATTAGTCGTGGGAGAAGCAACATCCCTTTTCATGGCTAAAGAAAGTGTGCGCGCACACATGTATACAGGGAGTGAATCATGTTTGAATCATGTTGGTTGCTTTACAATTTGAATATCATGCCAAACTAGGGAAAAGTAGGGATGCACAGAAGAACTCTAATCTAATAGCCAATTTCAAGATCAATTAGAGAAGGGTCACACTTCTGCAAGACCGTCTCACGGATCCTTATTCGTGAGTCGGGTCGGGTCGGGTCAAAACACCGTGCAAATGTCATAGTTATATGTGCAAATCTCACACTTATATGCTCAAATATAACACTAATCGAAAATACAATTTTTGTTACTTATAAGACAAAAAGTAATACATTTTTCATAATAAGTAATGTTGACAAGTGCCTCTCACTTATAAGGGCAAATATAATACTTTTAAATCAAAATGTAAAAGTATTGTATTTTCCCTTAAAAGTATTACATTTACCCTAATAAGTAACAAAAATTTTATTCCTGATTAGTATTACATTTGAGCATATAAGTGTTACATTTGCATCTTGACCCGACCCGGCCCGACCTGTCTCATGATGAGACCGTCTCACACAAGTTTTTGCCCTCTTCTATTATATTTTATCTTCTAAATGATAATCTCTTTGTTGTAAAAAACAATGATAATCTCTTTTTAACTTTTGCTAGATCTCCTCTAAACCATATGTGTTATTAGAGTTTAGTCATGAATTTTACTAGGAGCACACAGATTGTAACATAAAATTTTGCCCTTAGACAAATATTTAGAAAGATAAAATATATCAAAGTTGGGGAATCTAAATTTCTAATACATTTTAATATTATCAAAATTTATAAATTATACTTATTCCTAATTTTATATTTGTGGATAGATTGATTATTTATATTTTTTAAAATACTCATGATTCTTTACAATGTAGTATTTGTTCTATACTTTCTGAAACATTTTTAGTCCAAAGAATCTAAGCCCCAGCACTAGGGTTCGAACCAATGACCACACGTTTAACCGAAATGTCATCACACTATATGGTAGTTGGCAGATTGATTTTTTTTTTGAGTACTACTGACTCTATTACAATGTAGTATCTGTTCATAGATTGATTATTTATATTGTCTTGTATAAATGTTTTATTTTATTTTTTTATCACACACATTTAATCAATAGTGTGTGATATTCAATTAATCACAACAAAATTTATGTAACATACGTCGTCTCATGTGATGATACAAATCTCAAATATGTAATATTTTTTTAGTGAAAGTGCGATACTTGTTTACATAATAGATTTTTATTGAAAAATGTTACTCGATCTTGAAAAAGTATTAGTTAAAATGTAGTATTTATTTACTTATAAAAAAACTATTACTCCATATATTTTTACTAATAAAATTACATATTTAAATAGAAAACGGTCTCATAAAAAACGGTCGTAAACTAATTTGAATTTTATAATTAGCGAAATTAAAATGTGAAAGTAGGTATCACATTATTAGACGCCAAGACGGGTCGGGTTGTATATAATTGATGGGTGTGTAAGTATTATTATTTCAGTTATAAGTATTGTAATATTTATGATTAGTAAAAATCAAGTTTATCCTAAATAGTATCATAGTTTCAAATATAAGTATTGATTTATTTTTAATTAAAATTGGTATTAAATTTTTTACAATAAGTATTACCATTTCTTTCCTAAGTAAAATTTCACATATAAGTATTACAATATTTACATTTGAATTACACTTGGTAAGTATCACAATTTCACTTATAAATATATATTAGAATATTTATCATAAATAATAATCATTTTACCCTAAATAATATCACAATTTCACATATAGATATTATAATATCTATTATATAAGTAGCAATTTGTTTATTTTAAATTGGTATTAAATTTCTATAATAAGCATTATTATTTTTTATCATAAATAACAAGCAATTATCCTAGAGTCGAACCGTCTCATGGACTAAGATTCGTAAGACGGTATCATACAAATGCGACTATTTCTAATAAATTATAATAGATGTTGTTAAGCATAGATAAAAACTAAATATGAAGTAATTTAATATTACCAGATATCTATGCAACTAAGTAATTGAAGCATGTGCATCATCTTAATTAAAAGCCTAATTTTATAATTAGATACACATTTATACGTGAAACATAAGGTTGACTTTGATACCAAACTGAAACATTGCTCCATCTCAACTAAAAGCCTACCCTGATAACTGCATACAGATTTATGTTAATATATTATATGCGCAACACAAATAATCACTTGTTCATTGGGAGGTAGGTAGATGAACCCGGTAGTTTTCTTCTTAAAAGTTGGTAAAAGTAATGTTTAATTCACGTTTTGCGTGAATTTATCCTGTCATATTTTCTTCATTATCTGCTTCCTAAAGTTAACACACCTAAAATTTTTATTAATTTTTAAAGAATAGTTGGTTTAAATGAGACGTTCTTATATTCAATGGATCACAAGTCTACATTGCAAAATGACTTTGGCCCTGTTTGGTAAATAATCAGCCTATCAAACAATTTTGGCTTATTTGACCACTATTAGTTGTTTGGTTAATAAGTTTTTTCCAACTCTAAAATGCTAAAATTCAAAAGGCTACTCATAGCAGCCTTTTCAATTAGCTTTTTTTAGAAAAGAAATTATACCAAACAACTATCAGCTAACAACTAATTTATCAAACAATTTTCTACAATCAGCTAATATTATCAACAAATCATACCTTCTAACCCAAACAGCCAACCAAATCAGCCAACAGCCAGTTACCAAACAGGACCTTTACCAAACAGTAGGAGTTTGGAGGTTGATGTAGATGTTGATACCATCAATAGCAAAGGTTTATAGACCACAAGAGTTTACAAGCACGCAGCAAATGTTTCTAGACAGGATGAGTCTATAAGGTGCTGTATGTATTGCTTACGTCAGAGTAACACATATTCACAATAACAAGGCTCTCAATCAACAACACGAGTTTCAAACAACAGAGGATTGAAGAATAACAAGACTTTAGGTACTAAAATTTCAAGAAGCACGACACCCACACAAGCAGCATTATGACCTTTCAAGACCAAGTAGTATGGTTTTGATATAAGCAACAGGGCTTATGATATAAGGACGATAAGCAACAAGTCTTCTTAACCAACATTCTCTGGTAGATCATTATTGCTTTTGGAGCATTAGCATATTATCTAAGGTGGATACATGGTTTTTAAGGAAAGAGTCCTGAAAGTCGCATAAGATTTGATTTTGTGGACAAGTTGCAATGCAAGTAGCTATTAGATGGCAACTTTTGCCAAAGACCTTGTGGTTTAGTGGCATTCGGTGTCCCGGTTAACACTCCCACATGAATGATAGGAGTACTTGTTGACTTGACTCTTTGTGCTTCATTAGGTTAAGAAAGTAGCTATGAACAGATACTACATTGTAACAGAGTCAGCACTACTCAAAAAAAAGTTTAATATTTTATTGTCAAGTGGGAGATTCAAGTTTTTTTTTTCCTCCAACAGACAAATTGTAAACACAACTACAAAATAGGAGGAATGTTGAAAGAAGAGACATAGAAGAGATATGAGATAATATAGAGACTTCAAACTTAAAGAAGATCTATGGTGTGATTGGTTCATAGGTTTACACATTAGGAAAGGGAATGAAAATCATAGTTAATATTTGGTTGACAACTTTTTAAAACACAACTATGGGATTTGATTACCCCTTAAATTTAAAATCCCAATTCCCTCATTAATAAAGGAATCTTCCATCTTATTGGTAATATGATATTAAAATTTGGATCAATACTTTTAGATTTTTGTTTTGATTTTTTTTTTTGCTCATATTAATGCTCTGGATGTCATTATATTATATATGATTAGTTGTTTTAATTCTTTATTTTTGTATTTTTAAAACCTTTATTCCCATTATAGGGTCATACATTACCAAACATCAATATTGGTAATCATTCTAATTTCACCCTACTATCAAACATGCAAAATACTTTTACCAAAACTCATACCATTGCCAAGTATTTGATTTTCATTCAGATTCCAATTCGCATGTGCAAACCAAACACACCCTAGTTTTTCTTAGTCTCTTAGTTGGAGGAGTTTTCAACCGTTGAATTGAATTTTTGTTAGATCTCTATCGTGCGGTAAATAGAGGAAAAATAACAAGGGTTGTCCTATGAAAACTTAAGCAAACTCATGCAGACTTTGTCATCAAAGCACTTGCTTGTTTCATGCACTGTAATTTTGTGGTGATACAAATTGTGAGTGAATATAATCCTGAATGATAAGAGAAGAGTGGAGTAGACTGATTTCATTACTTTCGAACCAGTATAAATTATTGGTGTCTTTCACTTTCACTTTACCTTACTTTACTTTGTCATATCTTATCTTAAGTTGATTTGAAATCATCTTGACAAATATTTTATTTAGCTATGCAATTTTTTTATCTACTACTTTTTGGGGTCATCTTGAAAAATATTTTATTTAGCTATGCAATTTTTTTATCTACTACTTTTTTGCATTGGGGGCATTTTGTGGCTAATTTGGGATGGAATTTGTTCTATTTGTGCTCTTAATGCCTTGAAATGTAATAAATTGTATGTGTTAAAAACTAATTTTGAGGCACTTTTGTGTTCATAGGAAAATAGCACCAAATCAAGGCTAAAATGGAGAAAAAAATGGAAAGGAAGCTAAAGTATGCTATTATGAGCTCAATTACACATGTAACAGGCTCATAATGCCCATGATTAGAAAGTCTATCCCTACTATTACGTGCGTTATGACGCCGGTAACGAGGTTCGTAGCAATGAGAATCATCAGAAAATTGGTTCTACACTTCTGCTACTATGAAGGGAGTTATACATGTAATAGGCTTCATAGCGAGAGCATTAGAAACTTATTTCTGCGACTATGAGTAGAGTTACGCTCATAATAGATCGCGTAATAGGCATATCATCAGAATCTCATCAAGATTTTAGTTTCAATTGCACTAGTGGGATCAAAGGATTGAAGATTTTCATTTCAAAAGATAAGTTATTATTCATTTACATTTCTTGTAATATTATCTTGTGCTAGTTATGGATTTTGTTTTTGGTTTTGCATTCCTTGCTATTTCATCTTCCATTATATGTGAATAGATAGATCCCTTAGGAGGGTGATAGGGGTATAAATTAGGATTTGAGAAATGTGATTTTGAATTGTGAGTAGGGGAGATGAGACTTGAATTGATGTATGTGATGATGTTGACGAACATGTTTAGTCCCAATTAGAAAGCGACTACCAAATATAGGCTTAATAGGTTAATTAATCAACCATGCTTCACCTTTGAGAAAAAGGGAGCATGAGATGTCTAGGGCACAAATTGTTTGATAAAATGTCCCTTAGTCATTTATGAGACTTGAGAATGTTCTTAAGTGCCCTTAGCCATTCATATGACCTTGAGAAAAGTTTCCTCCTAGTTCATATGACATCTTTCATTTAATCAATTGAATCTTTTCCTTATTCTCGGTTTGATCACGGTTCCTAATCCTTATTAAAGTTTCTATTCCCCTCCGTCTTTCTCTTTATTATTATATCATTTCTTTCTTAATTTCTTCTATTATTGCACTATCCAAACCCTTTTGCTTGGGCTAGATCGATTTTCATTAGAAGAGATATTACTTTGTGTTTGAAAGGCAAATTGCTTAACTCCTATCACTAGTTCTTGAGAATGAACAATATTCGGTGTGAGGATACTATTTCACACAACTTTAATAAGAGTAATAGAGTGTGATACTTATTTTCCAATAACATATTTTAACATATTCGCAGTATATGTATAACAATTATTATGCCAAGTCTGATTGGGATTGGGTTCAAACATAAGACATTTCTTATAAAAATTAATGGGTAAGCTAAAAGTTAACGGAATATTCCATTACTAATATTTATACTAACGGAATGTGGGGTTATTTAAGGGAAGAAAATAATATAATAGAATGTAAAGAAGGAAAATCATAAAAAATTACTAAAATCAAAATAATATAAACCATTTGTTTAAATAAATAATTATCACCAACATTTTGTCAAAAAAAAAAAATTACCACCAACATTTATTTCTTCGCGTTAGAATCCTAATTTTATTGGCTGGATTGTAAATATTTCAAGATTCGGTGCAAGAAGTTTAATGTGAGTTAATAACTAATAAGTTATATTATTCAAAAAAAAAAACTAATAAGTTATATCTCCCAAACAAAAAAATTAAACGAGTTGAAGCAAATATTTAATGGCCGGTGGCATAATATTAAATGGAAACCATTAATGAATGAAATTAGATACGAAGAAAACGGGATTTGATCCGTCGCGTCAAAGAAGCTCTTAAAATAGCTACAAAATCAGGGTCGTTACGTGTCACACTATCATTATATTCACATTCATACACATATTTGCCATCCAAGAACAACCTTTTGGTGTACTTTACGCACCAAAAGGCTGCAAACTTCACCGGCCACCGTACCCGAGCATTAAGTTACATGTTAACACTCTTAGCCTCTGTGTTTAGCTGAATTACAACAATTTACATCCTCTCAAATGTTCGGTCAGGTCAGGACGTGGGGTCTTTAGAATTGAGAATTCAACATTTTAGAAAGAAAATTACATGTTAAGCACTCTTAGCATCTGTGCTAAGCTGATTACAATAATTTACTTCCTCTTAAATGTTCGATCGGGCTGGGGCGTGGAGGCCTTTTGAGTTGGGATTCAACCTTTTAGAAAGAAAGTTGCATGTTAAGCATTCTTAGTCTCTTTGTTAAGTTGAGTTACAATAATTTATATCCTCCTAGATATATACTCTGTCGGACAGGGGCGTGGGGGCCTTTAGAGTTGGGGATTCAACTTTTTTAATTGAAAGTTACATGTTAAGCACACTTAGTCATTGTGTTCAGCTGAGTTACAATAATTACATCCTCTCAAATGTTACGTTGGACGACCAGAGCGTGGGAGCCTTGGGGTTGGAGATTCAACTTTTTGGAAATTAAAGAAAGTTACATGTTAAGCACTCTTAGCCTCTTTTGTTTACAATAATTTACATTCCCCCAAATGTTCTATCGGGCTGGAGTGTGGATGCCCTTAGGGTGAGGGATTCAACCTTTTGAGAAGAAAGTTACATGTTAAGTAGCAGTGTAAGAGTCTAGGTTAATGACAGTCAAAAGTAGGTAAAGCCAAAGGGCTGCTTTTGTCCATTCCCATTGGAATCCGGCGATGTTTTTCTCCCCGGAACGGAACATCTCCTTGGCCAGCCGGACGAAATCGAAATCGCCGCTGCCGCCGCCGCCGTCTCTCCGGCGGAACAAACCTAACGTCTTGGGACATCTAAGCAAGTTGATATGAGACTCTAGGTCATGCACACATGACGGATCATGCACCTTGAAAAAATCCAACAAAAGCTCCACCCCAACATGGACATAACAAGACAATCTCTCCATCCCAAAAACCCTAAAATTCTCGTTGAAGAAAACCCCGGGGAGCTTAGTTATAGGGTCGTTCACATTTACGACCCTCAAAACCCTAACCCCCAACCCTTCACACCGGTCTTTAAACCCGGAATTCCCCACCCTGGGGCCCGCAAACGAAAACACCGTCACGGGGATCTCGCCGTTCATCCCGAGCTCCGTTATATCGTACGCTAAAAGCGTGGCTAAAGAGCTCCCCATACTATGGCCGGCGAGAGTTATACTAAGCTCCTCTCCTTTGTACTCATTTAGAATCCTCGAAATCTCCGAAAGCAGTTGCTGTCGGCAACTACCTAACCCCAACCGCGACTCGGCTTGGTTGGATGACGTGTACAGGCTGAGAAACCCGGCTTGGACTTTCACGTCGTCGGCTGGCTCAAACGGGTTGAGCTTAGCCGGAGTTAGAGAGCTCATTAAATTGGCTATCCACTCGGAATGCGTCACCGTTCCCCGGAACGTGACGAGCACGTCCCGGCGGCCGAGTCGCTTCACCTCCTCCTCGTCCGTACACACAGCCACGTAGCCGATCCACCGCGCCACATCTCCCGCGCCGCCGCCGCCGGATAAGCTAATGCCGATGTCGGGGAGAGCGTAGATGTACTTAGTAACCTCGTACCCGGACCCGCCCAGACCCACCTCCCTCAACATACTCGCCTTGCCGTACTTGCAATGCAAGTAACGGCTCGAATTCGGGTCGAGATCGAAGGCTTTATAACACGCCGTGACAAATTCTCCGTACCGGATGATCTCTAGCCGGAGATTCGGGTCCAGAGGGTCCATTAAACCTTCCCAGTTGTTTGATCCATGGACCTCTCTCCAAACCTCCGACAACCTACGACGACCAGAACCTCTGTCAACATAACTGTTAACATTATTATTATTATTATTGCTATTATAATTTCGGGAGATAATATTTTTTGCGGGTGGAGTAGAAGGAGAAGCATGTAATGAAGGCGCCGCCGTGGCGGTGGCGGTGGCCATGTTCAATACATGGCCTCGCCGGAGAGATGGGTGATCCCCGGAAAATGTAGCAAGATTTCGATTTACATATTGCATGTAACCACAAAAAGTTGATGAACCCATATTTTTTGCTACTCAATCTTGAAGAATTGAGCAAAAAAATATAAGTGAATGAGATATAGGGTGTGAGAGATGAAAGCTAAGGGAGAATTGATCTAAGAGAAATGGGAGTAAAGATGGGAAGTATATATAGATACATACAAGCACCCCACCCGACCCACTCCCCACAACCCACCCCCAAGCCCATCATGATGGACTGTGATATGGTACCCAAACGACAAACCCCTATAATTTTTTATTTTTATTTTTTTAATTTAGGTAATCCCAGCTTTAGTAGACTAATTCTGAGCTCACAGAATTCCGCTCTTAGAAACACTACTAAGAAAAATCGCGATTAGCACAATTAGTCTACCAGTCAGATCTTAGTTTTCATGTGCTCACAAGAGATCGATCTAATCCAAGTCACTGCGAAAGTAAATTGCGAGTAACACAATCAACCCACCAGCTATCAGATCTTAGTTTTTATGTGCTCACAAGGATCTAATTCAAACCTTATAATAACATTCTTGGATCTTTTTCTCATATATATTTTCAATGGGGCCAAACCCTTATAATTTGGAGAGTGGGTGGGAGAGTGACAAAGAAAGAGGGAGAAAAAAAAAAGAGAAATTAAAAAAAAAATGGGGAGAGGGAAAATGCATGTTTGGCGAGGATTTTGACTGAGAAAAGAATTGAAAACATGAATAAAGAAAGTGGTCGGTAGGGCACAAGTCGTTAATAAATAATTGGTTTATTTTGCGGCTGGGAATTATTAATTATAAATATATGGTATAATACATTATTGTTTTGAGCGAGAGAAGTGAAATAACGCGAAACAAAGACCAAACACTTGTCCTCCTTATTTAGTCTTCTCCGAGTGGTTGACTTTCAAATATTTGATCATATTCCTGTGTGTAGTGAGAGAAAGAGATCGCATTTTCTCTGTAGATATATACTCCGTACAAATCACAAAACCTTTTTTTTTTTTTTGCTCTTTCAAAGATTTAATTCGGTGTGTACATACATTAGGGAGGATTTTTCCTAATAAAATTATAAATTAATCTAAATTGTATTCAATTATTAGCATCACTTTTAAATATATTTGAAAAAATCGTTAGGCACTCCTCCGCTAGGACAATTAATAGGCGCCTAGGCACTAAGGCACCTGTGTATTTTTTTATTTTAAAAAAATTTGTTTAAAATTTGTTAATCCCTCCGTCCCATTTTATGTGTCTGGTTCGGTTAACGAGAATTGACTGAAATTATTTTTAATCCAATGTTTAATAATATTAAGTTTAATATTACTATATGTATACAAAATTTATATATTTATAAAGAATTCATTCCAGAAATGGTCCTTCGACTATTGGCTTTTACCAATTTTTGTTCTCGACTTTTAATTTGACCAAAGTTGGTCCCTTAACTATTGATTTTGTACCAATTTTGGTCCTTCTGTTAAATCTATATTAAATAGGTGTTAAAATTAAGGGCAAAAATGTAAAATCAAATATTTGAGCCTTTTTATATATTACTGTAATGTAATATATACTCCGTAATAATTTATTTATTTATTTTTTTTGTAAATCATCTATCTATATGTGGAGTGTTATTGTATATTTTATTGTTGTATTAGGTGTTTTTTTATTGCTTTATTTGATAGCAAAAATGGTAGAAAAGGGCATCAGTATGTTAATTTTTTTGTTTGCTTTATTCTGTGTTAATTTTTTACTGTTCTAATTTACCATTTTTCTTGTTGAAAATTTGGTAATCAGAGTGATGGATGAGTTTAGTCCAAAAAAAAATATTATTACGCAGTATATATTACATTGCAGTAATATATAAAGGCTCAGATATTTGGTTTTACATTTTTGCCCTCAATTTTAACACCTATTTAACATAGATTTAACAGAAGGACCATAATTGGTACAAAATCAATAGTTAAGGGACTAGTCAAATTAAAAGTCGGGGACAAAAATTGGTAAAATTCAACAGTCGAAGGACCATTTCTGGAATTAACTCATTTATAAACTACACTAAAAACACTATTAAACAGAAAAAAAATTAAATTTAAAAATAAGTAAAAAAAAAAAATACTAAAGCAAATAAACAAAGAAGAAAGAGTTGATTTGACCAATAAATAGTAAGTAGGATAGATAAAATAGGACATGGAGAGTAATTTTTTAAGATTAATAATTATAAACTATTTAATACTTTAATAGTTAATACTAAAATATTAAATATTAACCTAAAAATCTAGAGTTTGAACAATTTAGGTTATTTCACTCAAAACGATATCGTTTTGAATGAAATAAGTCATTTAAGAAAAAAAAAAAAAGAAAAAAAGAAGAACAATAGCTAATCGGCCAACTATGCGGCCTAGTCGTTGCTTAGGATGCCTAGATGGCCGCCTAGACCACCCATTATGGTGATACGCTAGGCGGCAGGCCGGTGCCTAGGTGTGATTTTTGCAACACTGCTTTTAAATTAATATTTTTTTTTCCTTCGATCAAAACTTTTAATTGCCTATGAGGGGAAATTTTATTAGAAATCATTCATGAGTTACAAAAACAAGGATGTGGTCTAGTGGCACCCAGTTGCACCCCACATGGGAGGGGTGGGTTCGAGCCTCAGTGTTTGAAAAAGTAGCTATGGACAGATACTACAGAGTCAATAATACTCAAAAGCTTATACTTCATTTGGTTGAAAAAGTAGCTATGGACAGATACTACAGAGCAGTGTTGCAAAAATCCCGCCTAACGTATCACATTAAATGATGGTCTATCACATTAAATGATGGTCTAGGTGCAACATCCCGCCTAGCGTATCACATTAAATGATGGTCTATCACATTAAATGATGGTCTAGGCGGCTGACCGCCTAAGCTCCGCCTAGGCGTCGACTAGGCACCGATTAGGCCTTCTATTCGGTCGATTAACTATTGTTCTTTTTTTTTAATGGGTTATTTTACTCAAAACAACATCGTTTTGAGCGAAATAATCCTAAATTGTACAAACTTTAGATTTTTTTAGGTTAATATTTAATATTTTAGTATTAACTATTAAAGTATTATATAATTTATGGTTATTAGTCTTTAAAAGTTAAAAATACTTAAACAAATTTTAAATAAAATAAAAAATACACAGGCGCCTGGGCGCCGATTAATCCCCGACCAGGCGTCCTAGGCGCTAGGCGCTCCCCGAGAGCCTAGGGAGCGCCTAGCGATTTTTTCAACCATGATACAGAGTCAATAATACTCAAAAAAAAAAAAAACAATAAACTGGGATATCAGCTTATATATATATAAACAAGAACAACACATGGGAACGTGCAAATCTTTTATTTCATAATTAAAAATGTTACACTAATAAATTAATTTAGTTCACTAAAACACTAATAAATAACTAAATAATAAATACCAATTACCACCAAGTTGATTTAAAATAAAAATTCAATATCTAAACTTCAAAATATTTTAAAACTTAATTAAAAAATTAAATATTTTAACCGTTTAATTAATTTTATTGACATCGTCATAAATTTTTTAAAAAGGGAAAAAAAAAAAAACTCTAGATCAGACTTACATAACATCAGTTGGCATATTGAAGGATATCAATATTTTTTATGTTTATGAATTCATTTTTACCAATATCTCACATTATTTCCCACCCAAGAAACATATTTCCAATTTTTTATTTGTGCAAAAATTTAAAAATGGGTCAAAAATGCATTTTCAATTTTTTTTTATTTAGGTCAAAGTTTTTTTTTTTACTTGGGTCAAAAGAGCATTTCCGACCCAAGAAACAGGTGTCTAAATTTGTTTAAATTTTAATTATAAAATAGTCAAAAAAATTTACGAAAAGTTTTAATTAATTATAAAATGACATGAAAACATTTTCGAATGAGTTTTCATGAGTTTCGGAGGGGAAACGTTTCTTAAAGGAAAACATGCTATTCTCACAACGTTTTCGTGGAATGTAGGAAAATACTAGTTATAGGTAGGGTGGGCGTTTTGGGTTTCGGTTCAATTTTTTTTGGCTTCGAATTCAATTTTAAAAAATTAAACCATTCAGTTTAACATTAGAATTCGGTTTGGTAAGTAAGAAGTTTCTAACCAAAACTTAAAAATTCAAAAAAAAAAAAAAACTAAAAAAAAAACTCATGATGAATAAAAGAAAAAGAGTTTATATTTTCTTGTCGATAGTGGGACCAGATGGAATTATGAAGAAGGCCGGCTTGCAAACTTTTTTAAAATAGATCATATGCTTCATATCGGGTCGTTAACAAAGCGAACATAAACAAATGGAGACTATTCGTGTTCGTTTGTTAAGGATTTTGGAGTGTTCGTGTTCATTTGTTAAGGTTTTTTAAAATTCTGTTCGTGTTCGTTCGTTAAGTGTTCATTAGTGTTTGTTAACGTTCACGAAAGTGTTCGTTAATGTAAACAAACATGTTAACGAACGTTAACAAACATGTTCATGAATATGTTCGCTAACAATCACGTTCATGAACAATGAATAACCAAATACCTGCATATGTTCATGATCACAATTCGTTTGTGAGCAAGACATAATATACGTTCACGAACATTATATATATTTGTGAACATGTTCGCGAACATTATTAACGAACACTAAACAAGCTTGTTCGCGAACATTATTAAACGAACACTAAACGAGCTTGTTCGTGAACATTATTAAACGAACACAAACGAGCTTGTTCACAATCTCTTAGCAAACGAGCTTACCATTGTTCAGACTCTGTTCGTTTATTAATCGAGCTCTAAATTTTGTTTGTTAATATTTAATTTGTTTAGCTTAATAAACGAAAATAAACGAACGCTACCGAACATGAACACGAGTAGTTTGTTGAAAGCTCTAATCGCTAACCGCCTTCATATTAGAAAGTGTCTAGGTTAAACTAGGTAACTAGCTCTGAGTTAGCTATTTGTGTATAATAAATAAGCCTAATTTTTTTTTGTCTAATTATACACTAAGAGATTTAATTGATTCAATAGTTTGGTTTGAATTTTATTGTATATACCTAAACTGAAATATTAATGTGGTTGTTAAATATTCAACGAAATTCTATACACGTTATACATACATAAGAAAATATTACACAAATAACTTGACCAAAATTTTGTATTAATTTGTGGATCTAGTAGTTCAAGAATAGTACATGAATATTAAAGGAAAAATGTACTACTTGGCTTGACAAATTACATAATTAAACTTTAGAAAATGATTTTAAAAATACATATATACAAAAGTCTACCGGCCTAAATCTATGAGTAGGGGTGAGGACGGAGCGGATTTGGAGTGAATTCGCTAAAAGTGGTTTTGAAAAGTTTCATCTGCATCCGCATCCACTAGGGGTAAGGATCCAATCCATTTCAATCCTCTAATAGTAAATTTGGCGGATTGGATGCAGATTAAATGATGAATTTTAAGTTTTAACTTGACATAATGTTTATTGAGATTGTGATTACGACGTGATGAAAAAGCACAAATCTGACTTGACGAGAAAATAAGGCAAAAAGAGAATTTGAAAACAACAATTGAGCAAGAGAAACCTAAAACCCTAAGTATAGAAAAATTAAAATTGAATATAATTTTAAATTTAGATTGCAACTATCATAGAATGGACTAACGGTCGGTGGTGGACTATTGGCTACTTACAAACAAACATATGTGGCTGTGTGTGTATAACTACCTCATTTTAGTAGCAGATTGAATATAGTAGATTTTGAGAAGTCACATTCGCATATAATCCACTGGTACCGGATTTATACTAAATGGATCCACATTCCACCCACTTTAAATGAATACGAATAGGATGAGAACGCATTTTTGGATTGGTGAATTGGAGCTGATTAATTTGATGGATCTTTACTCACCATTATCTATGACTATAGTAGGTAGATAATAAGTCTCAATTAAA
>NXFB01000106.1:202421-221607 GCA_002525835.2 Ipomoea batatas
ATTTTAATTTCAAAATATAAACATGATTTTTTTTAATGTGGAACTGTCGATAATACCTGTTGATTATACCATTTGCAATCCCTCAGGTTGAAATTGACGACTTGGTACCCTTAACAATTCTTTCAGAGCTTTATGACATCTGGAAGTAAAGACAGTGTTAGATCCAGTATAGCTAAGTACGTTAGGGGAAAACTAGCCTTTTCACATACCTCCAAGGTAGATGATCGAGAAAAATAGATGGAGATACTATAAAATCTTTGAAGGATTCTCGATTGGCAATATATGCCTTAAACGTGCAATTTGTCTCCCAACTTCTCCATCGCTTCCAGAAAGACGTATCAAGGCCATCCTTTTGTGGTATGATATGGACGAGAAGACCCGGTAGAAACATCTCCGGGAGATTCAAAGATGATGTGCTACCGGGACAAGGGACGGCTTCCATAAATTGAGTGAAAGGATCCTCATACACTATACCGCCCGTGGATGTTGTAGTGTAACTAGCCGATGCGCTGGTTGAGCATTCTGCTCTACCAACTTCTTGCCAAGTGGAATCCCGCCTGCACTCTGGAGAGACAGATAAAACCTTGTTAGAGAACACTTCTATATCAACAGTTACACATTACACTTGTGAGCATAAATATAATATAAACATAAATGTGCAGTCCAACTATCAGCTTCAGCTTTTAGTTGGATGGAGCACATGATTCAATTACACTAATGCCCAGTTTTGAGCAGCACCAAAGTGTTAAACAATAGGAGTACCATGGAAGGAGTCTGGAAGATTTGGGTCATCCTTGTTCTTTTGGCAAATGGTCATAAACATGAATTGTCTAGAGAGTTTAGAAAGTGTGCTCAAGTCCATGATGCCATCTTGTGATAGTGCCTTAAGTGCAGCTGCTTGAAGCCTCATAACTGATCCAACTGAAAGGCGTGCCGAAAATTCATCGTTGTACACAACGCTGAGAGGATTTCCATAGTTTTATGTCAGTCTCACTGGATAGAAGGAAATATATATGCGCTTTTGAGCGTACATTGCATAAGCTAATTAAAGAAACAACAATGTATGTAAACTGTAAAGGATAGGCACAGTTAAGAATTAAAACATCCTCTCTTTTTTTTCTTTTCTTCTTTGTTTCACATTACCTGGTAATAAACTCTTTACATGCATCTGCTACCTCTAGATCCACACAGGGGAGAGGACCATATGCATAAACACGTAAGTTAGGAAACTGTCGGTGCAACTGTTTGAAGAAATACAAAGAAATGGAGAAAAAAAGTCACTGTTTCAGTGAAGTTCAACCTGGACAGTTCAAACATTTAAAAAGATATAAGCAAATGATGAATAATACAAAGTGTCTAGAATAGCTTACTGCTTTACAACAATAGAAGTATTAATCATTTGAATCACAATTTCATATTGTAGCATAAAAATCAAGCATTCCGAATTAATTTAACACCATCAAGAAATCTGTTTTTCCAATTAGACTGAAGGTTCAAACCTTTTAATTAAACCTTGTAATTACAAACCACACACTCCAACTATCTGAGCTACCTCAACTTGAAGTAATAAACTAAATATCCCAACTATCCACTATGTTAAAAAGTACAAATAATAAACAAAGAAATATATTAAATCTTTTGAGGAATACAACCACTAAAAGAAAGCTTACCCGAATGCCTAGCAAAGCAGCAATGGCTCCTCCAAGGGAATGCCCTACTATTCGGAGACTATATCCACTACACTCGCAACTTGATCCCAATAATGAGGAGAGAAACCCACCTGTTTACGTGAAAAGTATGTGTGCATGTGCAGTTTTATCGTGATCATTACAATAACCAATCAAAAATTTGATAGCAATATCTAAAGGTGAAAATAAAGCTTTTTAAGTTACCCACAATGTTAAGTATCACTTTTCATGCAAAGAGGATATCCGTGGTGAATTAGAAATCTTAGATGCTCGGATGTCAAGAAACAACACATCAATTACATGTGCAACTCTTAGGATCCATTGCTAAATGCAAAATCATTCTAGATAGCACACTCTGGAACCACCTAATTTCCTAAGGAATGAGATAATTAGTGTGTTTCTAAAGGTTGAGAGTTGATACTTTTGTGCTTTTGAACAAAGTTAGCAATGCTACTAGCCGATTGTTCTAATAGTAGCAAAGGTACATTCATTCTATCCTTTGAGCTCATTTTCAATGTTAAATACTATGTAGGTTTGCATTAACAGAAATATAATATCCATAGCTCCATACCATCCACAGAATTTCCTTCAACTTGCATATACAGATCACGTGCAGCCTCAACTACTCCAGCATGGGCATAGTGCAATGGTAAGGAAGCCTCTCTTTCCATAACATTTTTGCCACTATAATAAAGACTGAAAAGTAAGCAAAGCAGACACACATATCGATAGGTAAAAACTGAAAATTAAACACAAAGTACACACAAATGCACATACATATATTGATAGGTAAAAATGCAAAGCACATAGTTTATTTTATGTGTGTAGGACTGCTAATGATGACTACATGCAAAGCTCAAATCACAGTTCGCACAGCCTAATTAAATTTCACCATTTTTGTGGTATGCCAAACAAAAGCAAACTAATACCCTATTAGGTATTATATTTCTCCTTCCAATTCATTAGGATAACATTATTGTTAGATAATGGCTGTCAATAATCTGCAATGAAATTGCAAATTAATGGCCAAGTTTGGGAGTAGTTTCAAATTGGGAATTAGGAATAGCTTTAGTGGAAAATTGGTGTTAGGAAAAGTTCAGAATTGAGCAATTTGTTTATTTTACATCTGTGAATTTTCTTAGTTAATTTGTCCACATGTTATAGCATGTGCAGCCTAGCAACCAATATGTATCAAAAAAGGCTACCGTTACTTTAGAAACAGTAAACAATTTTGTAATCCATCATAAATGTTAATTTTATATCCATTTTTCTCTCTATCCTTTAATCATTTCTCTCCATGTTCAATTTCTACAATTCTACTTAGGGTCCGTGTGGCAATACAAAGAAAATCAAGTCAACATTGTGGACCCATGATCACTAAAATATTGTCCTTCCAAAAAAAATTAAACCTCTAGTTCAAAAAAGGTAAGGAAGCAACCACACAAGACAATAAAAAGGAAAAACAGTGTTCATGAGAGAGAAAGAGAGAGAGACACTATACTAAGCCACAAGACAATAAAAAGGAAAAACAGTTTTCATGAGAGAGAAAGAGAGAGAAATACTTTACTAAGCCATCTAAATCCCCTTCAGAAAGGCTGCATTCCCTGCATAAACCATCAGTTATGAGGTCTTCAGGGGTCTCAGTTCCACGCACAGCAATCACAACAGTTTTCAAATGGTGCAAAACAACAATGAAGTATGCTGCTTTACACTTCTCCTGAGAAAAGAACGTGAAACAGAAATTTTAGTTACATTTATGAGGATGTGTAAATGTCTGAACTCTAAAAGTTGCTTCAGATGAGAAAAGAGATCAAATAAGTAACACTAAAGAATCTCTGCAAGTAATCCAAATATAATTTAGTTTAGTCTACAAAAAATACTATAATATTAAAAAGAAAGTATTATTTAAATAAATGACCCATAAAGACAAAAATCACTTGTATAAAACATACCCAATTCATTTTTTGTTCAATTAACATAGAACTGAGAACATCAACTAAAAGAAATATATTTTAGTGTACAAGGGAACGGCATGTAGCAGAAAACCGATAAACAAATAAAGGGTGAAAGATATAGGCATTTCAAGTTTTTAACTCTCTACTGTGAATACCAACGTGTGTCAACCAGTTATGGGTATAAGACTACAATACAATTGGTGAGTTGGGATCAAGAAGGGGCAGGAGAATGATTAGTCTTGGAATATCACTACCTTGTGATAATATGTAGACTATTTGATGGCAACAATGAAATTAATATATGAATTCGGATTATGCAAAAGAGAATCTACCATGCAGGCATGCAAGTATTCAAATATTCATTTCCTTTATAGAGATCAGCATCCTAGTTCTTTGAAAAAAAATTTCCTCTAGGAATTAGAATAGACCATGAAAATATGAGTACTTTGTATTATAGCATATAACCAACACTTCATATTCTAATATCTGTTATATTTGCCAATAATATTAAACCCAAAGCAGAGAGAATGGAAATGTAGTTTTGCACCATTTGCCATGAACCCATGCTATATAGATTATAGAACCGTACTTGAATGCGCATGAAGTTTTCTTATTCCAGAACAAATAAATCTCAATAGAAATTTTTTTGAACATGCTAGAGGAAGAGGATGGAACTGAGAAATTTAGGAAGCCACTCCATTTGCCACCTGAACTAGACACATATATTGTCCCACTTTGTATGTATGGTTCAAAATAGTGATAGTCAACATGTTTTCAGTTCAAATTTTGAACTAATTAATTTAATGTTAGCAAATAAAAGTTATAGTTTTAGAAAGAGTGAAATCCATTTTTGATCCTACATTTATTGAGCGTTGGACACATTTAGTCCGCTTTTATTAATTTTGCCACATTTCATCCAGACTTTTAAAACGTTGGACACTTTTAGTCCAGTGTCACACTTAGCGTTAGTTTGCCGTGAACTAGAAGGGCATTTCTGTCCTTTCCTGCCTAATTCTTCAACAGCCTTATTGTTTCTTGGTCTCTCCAGTCTGTCGAAGATCCATTGCCATCATATTCTCGAAATTGTCTCAGATTGAGGACTTCTCCGACCCAAACTGAGCAATACCCACTGCTATTACTATAAGCAAATGTCGTACAAGAGCAATTTTTGGGACAAGTGAAATTTTTGAAATAAGTTAACCTATCCATTCCCCCTTCCTGGTAATCAGAAACACCATTTCCACACTTGAAGTTCAATCACCAAAGAATTCATTCACCTACCAAAGAATTCATTCACCTACCAAAGAAGTTCCTTAAACACCCACCAAAGAATTCATTCAATCCCCACTCTTTCTCTGATTTGTACCTGAAGGCTGAAGCCATGCAAACAATCACAAAGGAGTAGTGGGTGCAGATGTCGCGAACCAATCCGTACCTAAGGGTTTCTTCTTTTTCTCCGATTCTCGATCTTCCTGGTTATGTTCTTTCTAGCTTATACCCGTTCGCAGCCGGTGGACTCCCCTCTTCCACCTTTTTCAACAGGCGCCTCTGTCTTCTCCGGCTTCCACTTGCTCGAGCATCTCCGACGCCATCGACTCCGAATCATGGACCAAGAACTCCAGCCGCTCGTCCCACTGTAGATTCAGATCCTGAAACTTGGTCGTTGTCCGCCGCCGATGGCCGTCGAAATCCACCAGAACATAGGCACTGGCGGTGCCCTGCCCATCCTTGTGCATCAAATTCTTCGCATTATATTTCTCCATAATGAGCTTTCTACAGCGAATCTGCTCCGCCGCCATTACGATTTCAAAATCTACCAGAGTATACCAACAAACGTTCCAATTTCTTGTGGCGTATGAGAGGAATTTACAAAGAAAAAAATAATTTGGTGAAGTGGGTAACGGTTCCAAGAGCTGATGAAGCTGATGAAGAATTGGACATGAAAAGACAGAAATGCCCTTCTAGTTCACGGGAGACTAACGCTAAATGTAACGTTGGACTAAAAGTGTCCAACGTTTTAAAAGTCTGGATGAAATATGGCAAAATTAATAAAAGCGGACTAAATGTGTCTAACGCTCAATAAATGTAGGACCAAAAATGGATTTCACTCTTTTAGAAACTACATGTACAGTGTTATTAAACACAGGCAAAAAATTAAATTTGTAAAATAAAAATTAAAAAATAGCGAAAGAAAAAGAGAAATGTTAACTAGACCCTCAAATAATAAACAAGACAAATAAAATGAAAGAGAAGGTACTTATACTAACTGTTTGTTTTTGTTTTGAGTTTTTTGAAAAAAATATTTTCTTGTACTCTATATGTGTTGTTCTAAACTTCAAACTGTATTTTTGTAGAGACAATTTTAAATAAAGCAAGCTAAATAATTTATAAAAACTAAAATACACAAATAGTTAGTAATAACTAATAACCAGGGCAAAGCACTAGCCCATCTAAAATGAGATCAATGGGTAATTTGTTAGGGACCAAATAATTAAGGGACATTGATGATATTAATTACTCCTATTGCACTCCGTCTACGTATCAGCAATTTTTGTTACACAATGAGATTTCACATAATTTTAAGTGGGAGAATTTAAATAATTGCTACATTAAGGCACATCCTTCATTTTGTTAAGACCTTCTTTTACTAGAACCAGTATTATATACTAATTATATACTAATAAGAGAAAATACAGAAAAGATCTGGAGATGGTAATTAACAATATTAGAGATTTAGAGCCCATATTTAGACTATGACTTACTTGGTTAACACGTCCCTTTCTAAGTACATCATCTGTCAATTTGACATATTTCAAGAAAGCTGCTGCATGACCTCGCCACCAATTATCACCTTCAAGTAAAGGTCGACTGTAATAAACAGGTAAAAGCTGGCATATTAACTGCTCAAAACAAAATGTTGCACACAGTTTACAGATACAGAAAATTCGAATACCACTATACCAGTGCACATGAATATTCTGAAGTAATCCAAACTAATATTGTTCCCAATATATATGTATAGAAGGTTTAAATTTTAAAAATAAAAATAACACACAAAACCAACAAGAGAGTCATTCATTTAGTCCCATCACTTTTCTTCTTTTACTTTTATTTGACATGTCAATATCATCCCTTTGAATCATAAGAATACCATAGCCAACTAATGGTTTCCCATGTAAACCCAAAATATTCTTATACAATTAGCATTACGTAGTGGAATATAGAGATAAGTGTAGCCAATTTGAAGTATATGACATTTAACTACTGGCTGTATTCACTGTTAAACATGTTTGTTTCATAAATACCATGTTGCTACAATTGATTAGAAAGTTGTTTTCATGGTAAAGATTTTCTTTGTAAAGGTTTTTAAAAAATTCTAGTGTATTCAACTATTCAAGAAGCTAGGTAGACTTGATGCTTAATGCAACTACTTTCTGTGCAAACTAACCTTTAGTTAGCTGAAACCAATTTTTTCTGCTACATGAGTTAGCAATTATTATAGATTATGAAACAGTGCTTCAGTTCGATTGCTTTTATCTTTGGCTGCCATTAATCATTGGGACTTACACCAGTTAGATATCAAGAATGCTTTTCTCCATGGCGATCTTGAAGAGGAGGTTTATATGGAGCAACCACCTGGGTTCGTTGCTCAGGGGGAGTCTGGTTTGGTATGTAAACTTCGCCGCTCTTTGTATGGTTTAAAGCAGTCTCCACGGGCTTGGTTTAGGAGATTTAGCTCTGTGGTGTGTGAGTTTGGTATGCTCAAAAGTGAAGTTGATCATTCTGTTTTCTATCGCCATTCTGATGGGAAGTGCATATATCTTGTAGTGTATGTAGATGACATTGTTATTACAGAAAGTGATCAAGCGGGCATATCTCAATTAAAAGAGTATCTCTTCAGTCGGTTCCAAACCAAGGATTTGGGCAAGCTAAAGTATTTTCTCGGAATTGAAGTTCTGAGCATAAATATAATATAAACCTAAATGTGCAGTTCAACTATCAGCTTAGGCTTTTAGTTGAGATGGAGCACATGATTCAATTTGGTATCAGAGCCATGCAAAAGATCATGGGTTCGCAACTCTGCGCCACCCGTAAAAAAAAAGTCTATAGTCCACGTGTTGCTTTGAGGGTGGGTTCGAAACTCTGGGCCAGCCGTAAAAAAAGTTTATGGTCCACATGTTGCTTGGAGCTCATCAAAGTCAATCGGCCTGTCGGCCCGCACACGTGAGGGGGCGTGTGAGCATAAATATGCAACCGAGAGAGATATAGGAGATGGTACACGTGTTGCTTTGAGGGTGGGTTCGAAACTCTGCGCGTGGGTTCGAAACTCTGCACCACCCGTAAAAAAAGTCTATGGTCCACGTGTTGCTTGGAGCCCATCAAAGTCAATCGGCCTGTCGGCCCGCACACGTGAGGGGCGTGTGAGCATAAATATGCAACCGAGAGAGATATAGGAGATTAGTTGGAAAATTGAATTATCTCACAATAACTCGACCAGATATCTCTTTTGCAGTCAGTTTCTTGAGAATCCTTGTGATACTCATTGGGATGCTGCTCTAAGGTACATCAAAAGAACACCAGGGCAAGGTTTACTCTATGAAGATAGAGGACATGCTCAAGTTGTTGGGTATTCTGATGCAGACTTGGCTGGTTGTCCTTTTGACAGACGCTCTACTTCATGCTCAAGTTGTTGGGTATTCTGATGCAGACTTGGCTGGTTGTCCTTTTGACAGACGCTCTACTTCAGGTTATTGTGTTCTCATTGGTGGTAATCTTATATCTTATATCTTGGAAAAGTAAGAAGCAAGGTGTTGTTGCCAGGTCCAGTGTGACGCTGAACATCGTGTCAGGGCTCTTGCCACGTGTGAGCTAATGTGGCTGAAGCACTTACTTCAAGAGTTACAATGTGGCCAGGTTGCTCAGATGACATCGATATGTGACAACCAAGCAGCTCTTCACATTGCCTCAAATCCAGTCTATTATGAGAAGACCAAACATATCGAGGTTGACTGCCACTTCATCAGGGAGAAAATTGTGTCAGGAAGTATTAAAACTAGCTTTGTCAATTCTGCAGATCAACTAGCTGATATTCTAACAAAATCTCTTAGATTTCCTAGAGTTGAATATATTTGTAACAAGCTTGGAGAGCATATGATCTATATTCTCCAGATTGAGGGGGAGTGTTGAAACCCTAAGCCCATTTATCAATAGGCACATTAGGTTGATAGATTATTCATGTATAAATAGTGGTTGTCTGTACAGTTTTTCGAATGTGTACGAATCCTTTATTCTCTCACATCTTAACAGTAATCAAGTGAATTCTACTTCATGTAACCATTCTAATACGGAGTATCAATTTAGGAACTCTTAACTATTCTAAAATAAACAAACTAGTGTAAAAATCAGGGGAAATGGGAACAAGAAAATAGCTATGAATTTGCTTATGATTGGCTTAAAACTGCGTAGGAAAGGGTGCAGGGGTTGTAGGAACCATTTGTTGAATCCATAGACACACACCCTAGGGCCTAGGAAGAGAACAACAATGTGCCACTAGAGAATGGGGTTGAAAACTCATAATTACATGAAGACTAGAATATTTGGAGAGTCAAACAAAATTCAAACTCAAAGTCACCAAGTCTGGAGACTACAACCCCAAAACTAAAAATTCCCAAAATGCAAATAAAAACAGAACAAAGAATGAAAAGTACTTAGTCTAAGAATTTAAACTAATGATGCAAGCTCACGAATAGCTTCTACTTCATCCAATAAACCCAAAGTAATGCCCCGAACTGCAAAACACCAAAGCTCTTCAAGGTCTCAAATTGTTGTTGTCAATTATTTCCATAAAAGGTGTATTTAACATTACGAAGCATGTAGAAAGTAGAAACAAATACATTTCTCACCTTTTACGAGCCCAAGGAGAGAAGACGCCTTGCCTACATAGCCATGACAATGGAAAAAGTATTGGATTTCTTCCAACATCAAGTAACAGACCCTGTATTGTACCCTTCCACATTAAAACGCACTACAATAGGTTGAGATATTTTATAGAAATTGATAACTAAAGCCAGCATACAGTATAGGCAGCTTCAGCAAACGGATGAAAGAGAGCAGCCTCATGGATCCTTTCCTCAGGTACTGGTAGTGGCTCTTCACATAATTTAGAGGATGAACTATACCTATGCAATAAAGCTAGTCCTGAATATCAACAAAAGATCATTTTGTTTACTTAACATAGTAAAGGAAAACTTGAAGTAAAACAGTGTAGAATTTAAACACTCATCACTCTTCTGTGAGTTCTAACAGAAGAAGAAAACTATGCCAAACAAAAGGATTAAAGACAATAATGCAACAAGTAATTATGAAAGTATATCATGAAATGTCTATGCAAAAGAGATTTTGAAATCCAGTAATTCATTATTCATCAACTACTCCATCACTTACACATTCCATGTCTACTGCAGTACTGCACTACTGCTACACTATTTTCAGCTTATAACATACATGGCAACATAGGTGGCCATTCAAATTGGAGGCAATAACTTGAAATTTCTGCAATATTCTACGTCAACCATTTAAATTTCAAGAAATTGCATATTGACCTAAAGCACAGGAAGGAGTGAAGAACCACACAGCTATCTACATCTACATTTTGACAGTAAATGCTGTATCATAATGGAATTTTTCTAAACAAAGATGGGGAATTTTCAGTTGGTATGGGAATTCTAGATGTTACACACTTGAGTGCAATGCAGCAACCAACTAACTCATTATGACTAACAGAATGGAGTGTTCTTTTCCTATTTTCCACAAACGGAAGGCATGACATTTTCTGGTGAAATACCATACTTCATGTAAAGTCAAACCATTACTTTTATTTAAGTTTAACTTAACTATAGAAAAAATATACAAATACTATGCAAGAGAAAGAATCACTTTGACCAATCATCATAACATTTTTTTTTAAACCGAACAATGCATTTATTGAATAAAACGAGAGGCCGAAGCCTTACAGGCGCCTTTGGCCCAAAAATGACCTAAGGCTCCCAATATTTCTAAAAGGGGCCATAAAGCCTACAACCATATGGGCCAAAGCCCTAAACCACCTAAATGGGCTAATCACTAGCCTAGCATACAAAAGGCCCAATTGGGCAATACTCAAATAAAATGGCCAAAGGCTTACAAAATTTTAAGAGCCAAAGCCCTTCTCATCAAAACCAAAATCTCAATATGGCCCACTATATTAAACCATTGGGCCGAAACACCAAAAGCCCAGCATCAATTTCTCATGCACAATTCTGTAAGCCCAAGGCAATTGAGGCCCCACTCTATTTATTTAACACCATTAAACCATTCGACCATGAACTACAAGCCCATTCCAATTTAAATTCCATCATCTCCAAAATAATGAGTCCAGAACTTCCCTTAAATCCAACACCTCACGCCTCTCATGATTTAAAAATGATCCACGCCTTTCATCATTCAGCCCATTCCTCTCATAATGCCAACTTCGGCCCTATCACACCCAAACCTAATTAAAACTCACGGCCCTCCAGCCCATGATGATTAATGAATCACATAAACCATACGCCAGTAGCATTTTTCCAGAACAAATATTCAATTGCTCCCAGTCCCAGATTTAATTCACAGACCATATGCCATTCTCCCATTCACCTTTTTAATGCACACAGACAATTCCAAAAACTCATCACCTCTATTTATCCAAATTATTCCATTCAGTAGCATTGCAACATACTCAGTCAACTCACCATTTTGCATCATTCCAGTTTCTAGTAACATAGCATACACTCCAATCTGTGCAGCATTACTCATCATTTCAAGAACATACTATTACAGTAGCAGTCCAGAGAGTACTGCCAGCAACCTCACATACCACACAATCTCAGCTATTGATGACTACTGCCAAGCAGCAGCAATCATCCTCACAAAACTCAAACAACAAGGGTGTTTAGATCATCTATTGCATCTCATCATTCTCTAATTTCAGCTTCTCATTTTTCCAGTAACATCAAACCCACTGCTCTTGCTTCATTATCATTAAACCTCCCGTAATTCCACTTTCATAAGAACAACAACAGCATGAACACTACCACCATACTGTCCTGCTTCTCACCTGCAATTCCACTTCATATCAAGATTATCTCATACCCTCCAATCCATCATCCTACTTCATTTTCCCAGTAATAATCCAAGCATAAATCCCATTTCAGAAATATAAACTCAGAAGCTTAATCACACTGCTGCAATAAAGCCTTACTACTGCAATTAAAGCAACATGAACTCATCAATGCTTCAATCCATTTTTAATCCAACAATCCAATGTACTTCATAATAGCAGAATTCAGACAACAGCACTGCCATTAGAGTAGCAGCATTTTCTCTTTCATCATATGCACATCAAATCCAACACTTTAGTTATTATGCAATTCAAAACTACTGCAGCATAACCTGCTATGCTTCCAACCTCAGCATCATTACTTTAATCATTCATCTTTTTGTTTCACAAACAATTTATTCAAATCCACCATCAATAACATATGAGAAAAACAAATTACTCAACCAGGTCACAACTTGCCAAAAACATATTTCAGAGATAATTAGAATATTACTTTAGTAACACAAACCTGCCAAGAATTCCAAATGCCCAGTTCCCGATGCACGATAAGTAACAAGATCACCCAAAAACTCGGCTACTGAGTAAACTTCATCTTCATCCATTGCAGTCCTAAGCTCATAAGAGGATAAAACAAATGAGAAAAGAGGGAACAATCTAAACATCAATCAAAACTGTGAAAACAGATGCAGAGACACCTACAAGTAATTGAACCGTCCTAGACAGCACAATGCTTCACGAATGCCATGATCAAATACTTCCCTATAGTGTGCCTTCCATGCATAGTCCTCTGTGGCATAAAAGGACCTCCATTTCAAAACATCTGATCCTGTGAAACATTGGACTGGGGCTACATAAATTACCATGGCAATGAAAAGGAAAACCGTGTTTCGCTGCCACTTTTTACCAGTTAAGAAAAGCTCTGCAAGATGGAGTTGAAAATATTGTTATCTTTGGTGCTAAAAGGATCAACATAAAAGTTTCAGTAAAATACTCCGTAATTGGCAAATAACCTTCCACATGAGTTACAATTGAGCAACATCTTGTAAGCATTAATACATTAAAAAAAAAAAAAACACATCACAAATACTATATTCTTTCAAAAGGCCATGACAGAACCAGGTTTCATGTTCCCTCATTCTCCTCAATAATAAATACTCCGTAAATAAGAACAAAATACACATGAAGCAATTCAAAACTAAGATTACCTAGAACACAACTAGTCGATTGATCATCTTGATATATAAATTTCATGAGAGTAAACAGAAAATAAGCTGCCCCGAGAAATTGCAGCGCGGTAATTACTGCAGCAAACCGAGTCCACCATAACCATCTCCGATATTTCCTCTTCAGTGTAACGTAATAATCAATCAGGAAACAAAATTTAAAAGTCAAAATGATGATGATTAATCAATTCACTAAAAAATATTTGTAATATTAAGCCTTGCATTGAATCGATTGAAATGAAAAACTAATATCAAAGATGCTTAGAAATCATTTTTAAAACGAAAAAGAGGGAAAAGTACCCGGCGTTCCTGGCGTATATTGGGATCGGAATTGGAATTCGGAGAGAGGATGGTGAGAGCGGAAGCCTTCTGGTTGACTCCAGTGCGAATCATTGCTAGAATTCTAGCGCAAGAGACCAACACAATGGCGGAAATGGCCGCAATGTCGGCCCTCCCGCATGACGGAAGATTGGCCTCCGCCGCCATCACGACGGAGATTCCAAGGACGATGATCAGACCGTTGGATGCTCCAAGAAACCACGCCGACCATCGTACTCTCCTGATTTGAACTTGGATTTGAGCCATTTTACATTGAGACGTTTCTCTCTCCGTTGAAATATATAGATTCCATTTTCTCAGGCTATCTCAGCTTTTTGAAATATCTCTCCGTTGAAATATATATAGATTCCATTTCTCAGACTATCTCAGCTTAATGAAATATCTCTCCGTTGAAATATATTATTCCATTTTCTCAGAAAAAAATCTCAGCTTTTTGAAATACTCCGTATCTTTTTATTTATTTACAATCTCACCCCTCCTCGAAATTACCGTTTGAATGATTGAATCAGTCCGTTGTGGCTTTTTGAAATGGACAAACTTCACTTGCCATGGAAAAAAAAGAAAAGACAACATTTTAAAAATTAGACAAAAATAATCAAAATTTATTTAGGAAAAGCATTCTGGTCAAACCTGATCAGAAATGAATCTCCTAAATAAGTTTTACTTCACTCGAAAATCAATTTTTAAAATTTTCATGAAAATAAAGGTCAAAAGTATTCCTTAAATATATTCAATATTATTTTTAAGATCACTTAAATATGTTGTATTATTAAAGTATACTTTTCTTGTTCTACATGAAATACATTTAAGAAATGTGTTTCTTATATTATATGGCTTACTCATGCAAGAAGCTTTTTATTAAAAAAAATTGAAAATTATGTTTATTGTATTATATTAGTTATCCATAGAAAAAGCTTCTCATAAAAAATATTTTATCATGTATATAGTTTTATTTTAAAACCAAACACATTTAGTATATGTGTTTGGTTAAAAAGTACAATATACTCTTTCACAATATTGCTTTAGCCAAACGATTTTTGCAAATGCATCCAATCCTAAAATAATATATAGTTACCTTGTTTTTAAGTTGTTAAAAAAAATAATTAAGGTGAAGGGAATGAGTTTACCTCTAAAATTCACAAAATTTATGTATCATGTAGAAATAGTTATATGAGGTTCAAGTGAATTTTAAAATATGTTTAAGCTAAAAATAAGATGTGAATTTTTTTAAAAAATAATTTTGAAATAATTTTAATTTTTTTTCTTAAACACAATACAAAAATTGCTAACTAGTACACTAATTACTAACACGATACAAAAATTGCATCCAACTTTAGTACTAGTTAATGTGATGGCATGGAAAGCTAATACATAACATTAATGATATAATTCGATCTCTTCGTAGACAAGGACAACATCTAATGTCATAATTAATTTGTTTCATCATAATGTTTCACACATATGGTCTCCAAGGTTCATCTGTTTTGAATATGAGAGGGTATGAAAAATATCTTCTCAATCAAACTTTACAAATATCTTATCAATCAAACTTTACTTTGTTTGACAAACGTTAGCTTGTTTAACTGGTTAAACAGCTTATATGAGCTTGAAATAAATAACTTTTTGATTTATGTCAATAAATTGAAAATAAAAAAATTATATTAAGTAGCTTATCGATATCAGTTTTTTGGCTTAGATTAACGACTTGATGCATTCTCTATTCTCATGGCATAGACACCATGAACATCATGCATTGCCTCTACAAACAGTTATGTACTTCATAATCTCTCGTTTACATATCTCATCCATTATTTTGTGTGGCTACAAGAGGCTAGCTTACATATCTCATCTATTATTTTGTGTGGCTACAAGGGGCTAGCTTCTTATATCAGTGGTTTATTTGTACACATATGTAAATATGACAACTATGTTTTCATGTCATCTTGACTAAAGTGGTAATGACATCCCTTAAGTATGTTACTGAAAGACTTTGGACAATTTGTAGTAAGTAAATTGTATCAATAACTACCATCATAATAGATCTAATTTAAAAACATAATAAGTCTCAATCTAGATTATATTACACTTATTTCTATTTAGTAATTTAAATGAGCAGAAAGGAAACTCTTCAAATGTCAATCTAAGTAACAACCCCATATAATTTGAAATCAATATCATGAGTCTATAAATATAAATAAAGCACACTACATAGGCAACTCAAAATCAAATTTTTAACCCAAACTAAGTTAGAAAAACTACTAGGTCTGAAGGGATAGAAAGTTCACAACCCCATATATAGTTGAGGAGGTGAAGAGGTTCACAATGTGTATAGCTGACAAGGTGAAATCTAATTTAAGCATATCTAACATGAAAGCCTATAAAACAATTCATAAGATTCTACATAAATCTCACAAGTCAAAAGATAATAAACAATTGACCAAGACAATCAAGAGTCACCAATCAAGAAGAGCTCCCTCGCAAACGATCCAAAAGCTGAAAATGAAATGAAACTAGTCACAAGCTATCTGAAAATGAAATGAAACTAGTCACACAAGCTAAAAGAATGTCACAACCTGAAAATGAAATGAAACTAGTCACAAGCTAAAAGAATACCTTGACATAGCTATATTAGTACACAATCACAAAATCTTTTAACTTTTCGCAGACTACAGCTCATATTTCAAAATATAGATCTTGCAGAAATTATCAGTTTACAATAATAACCTAAACCATTAAAACCAATAGAGAGAATAGCTCGCTTTGTACCTCAATAATAGCAAAATAGTTACTGTATTTGAGTCCTTAATTAGTCACACCAAGTACAACACAAAATGTGGTCCTTAGTAATCACCTAATGTTGCAAATTTTTTGTCCAGCCTATGGGAGGTATTAACTTGTAAAGGAAAACATGAAAACCCCAATGCGAGGGGTAATTCTGGAAATAACATATGATATTCTCTTCATCTGAGACCTGAGAAGAGAGGAGGTAATCACTTTTCATATCTCTTCTTCAAGATATGCCTGCCACCACTGAAGCACATAGTTGACACACTTATCTCCATTCTTGTACATCATCAAGGTCCATGACCATGAGCAAAGAACAGAAATGTCTGTGGAGAAGGAAATCAAAAACATCTTATTGAACCTCAAGAAAACCAGAGGCAGTGGATGATACAGAGAAGAGAAGCTTGGAGGAAAATGGCATCAAGATCCGAGTCGAAATGCTCCAAGACTTCTACAACATGGACATTGTTCTCAACATCATGCACACAAGAACTCAGAGAACGGCTGGAAAGGTCTGAGATCACAGCTTCAGAAATTCATAGAAAGGCAAGCTATAGCTCTTTCTTTCCCTTATTTTTAACAGAAAGAATAAAATTAAATTTAACAGAATGAACAAGAGTCCACTAATATCAACATCAGATGCTTTATTGATTCCCATGTCAAACTTCAGTGTGTTCCAGTTTCAATAAGTCTTGGCTGTTATGCACTTATGCTAAAGGAGACTTATAGTTCCCAAAAACTGCTCTAGTCCTATGAAATATATATCATCCAGTACATCTCCTAGAGCCTCATTACTTTAGTATTCAGATTTCAGAAATTATGCCCAATGGGTGGAGCATCCCCATCCTTAGCTGCCTCTTTTGCTTTAAATTTTATAGAATTATCTGCCAAAGGCCCAGAAATAGTAGAACCAATTCAGATTTGAAGTTACGAGAAGTCAAGAGGAAGCTTTGGAACTAGTAAAACAGGGACCTGCACTCGGAACTTGCAATTGAAGGTTGGAATCCACTGGTTTGTTGTTGGCGGAAAGAAAACAAGTCATAACATCGAAATTTCCAATATTTCCAAGAAATAACAAAATACAACACTACGAAGAAATGGTGTTGTGTATATGAGCAAAAAGGAAAAAGGAGGGCCGTATGGGCAATATTTGCTAATAACTAAGGACCACAATTGTGCTGCATGACCAATTAGGTACTCAAATTACTATTTTGCTATACTCAAATAACCAATGAGGGATGAAAATTACACCGGTCAACTCGCCTCAGTGTGTAGGTTCTGGGCATGTATGTTTTGCTAGGTTGTATTTTCTACTTAGGCGAGGCAAGCACATTAGGCATTTGGTCCCGATCGACCGGACGCCTAGGCGTCGCCTAGACGTCGCCTAGGCGACGCCTTGATAACACTGAAAGACACTCATACGTGGTGCTGAAAGACACTCATACGTGGTGCTCTCCAGTTTAACAAAAATTATTTCACACCTGTAATACTTTGAGTTGTAAGGGCTTGGTTATTCCATAGTTTTGAATTCCTTGCGTAGTTGCATTCCATATATTCCACCAAACCAGGATGAACAAACAGCGCCTTTCAATGTCCAGATTCCTCATATTTGCAGTGGCCCATTCAGAGAAAGACACACCATTGGTTTGCCCGATATTCATATCAACAATCCTTCAGCAATTTTGAGCTAGCCCACACTCACCAAATACATGCAACAGTAATTCCTCCCTCAAAGAGCAGAGCACACAAATCAAAGAGCAGCTCACTTGTCTATGCGCAACAGATTAGTAGTAGGCAAACATTTAGAATAAGCTTCCCAAAAAAAACATCTTCACTTTTGGAGGGATGTTTAAGTTCCACATTTGTGTCCAACCTACACGAAGAGCATGTCTTTCACCTGTCAAAAAGCAATAGCAGCTCGACTGTGTAAACACCTTTTTCCTCCCACCTCCATATCAATCTATCCTCAGTGTTCTGAACTGAAATTAGCAATATTGAGAATTTGTTTTATATCCCTTTCTTCGAATTAGTCATTGAGAATGTCCATATCCCATTTTTCCCCATTTAAGTCCATCAGAGAATGAACAGTGATGTTAGAGGATTGCTCTTAGATTGGATACAAGCATTTTGAGGACAAGGCAACCATGGATCATTATTGACTGTCGGCGGCTCCTGTTATATGGGCAGACCAAAAACCTCTACCAAGGCAAGTTTTGAGCACGGCAGTCCCTAGAAAAATAGGGGTGAAAAAAAAAAAGAAAAACAAACCCTAGGTCTTTGGCTCTAATACAATGTAAACATAGGATTGGAAAAGGTATTTTCTGTATTTCACAAGGTTAACAAGAGGTCCTATATATACATGAGAGGACCCCTAAGAGTAAGGTAAGGGTATAATTATGGGCATAAATCCTGCGTTCCTATATTTAGTACTCCGTATTTTAGTAACAGAGCGGACCACACACTACAGAATTACCATGACCAATTCTCCATCAGATGTCTCTTCTAATTACATCTCGGATATGCTGCACCATATAAACGAAGGGTTACTTCCCATTTAGGCTTCCAAAAATGAAACCTTTGGTAAATATCTTGCTTTGTAAAGTTTGGCAACCAAGGAATCTAGTTTCTGGATGAGACACAAGGCTTCTTTGCCAAACATGGCCAGGTTACAGTCTCTGTCTATGAAAGGCAAGGCCTCCCATCTTCTTTGGTGCACAAAGGCAATGCCAAGACATCCAACGGATGGCTTTTCCCCCTCTCCCATTACAGCCCCACCAAGATGAATTCATGATCCTATCTATCCCATAACACATCTCTGGAAGAAAAAAACGCTTATAGCAAAAGTAGGAATAGCTTGGATCACCATTTTCAGCATCACCTCTCTTCTTACCCTTGACAAAAATCTGATTCCAATTGTATATTTTGGACACAATCCTATCCCGGATAAAATCCAATTGTATATTGGCTTCTATTTCTTTTTGTCACTTCTTTACATTACAGATTTGGCAATTTGAGTTTTTAGCAGGTAGGATTTGTAGAAAATCTATTTTTTTGTAAAAC
>NXFB01000106.1:221761-232854 GCA_002525835.2 Ipomoea batatas
AATGGGCCGGCCCGCGAAAAAAAAAGCCCGCGGTGGGGCGGGCCTAACGGGGCGGGCCGGCCCGCTATGACAGTACTAGTATCATGTATCAATGACCGCACTAGGAGAGTAGGAGTTTAGGGACCATTTACTTCAATAAACTTTCTCTATTTTATGTTTTCTAATTTTTTAATTGTCATTTTCTATTTTCTATTTTAAAAAAAAAATTAATACTCGTAATTCTTCTCTGAAAGCAAAAATAAATGATGTATTACTGTAATAAATCAGAAATAAAGTAAGGCGTGACAGAATCTCAAAACAACGAAAAGGCCTGAGCATGAGGGGAAGCCAAAGTATGAGCGCTTACATTACTAGATCTCGAGACTAAACTAAAAGTACAATGAATAAAAGAAGAGATTAAAGCCATGCAACCATCAATAGAATAGCTAACATAAGATAGGAGATTAACATGCACAGAAGACAAGTAGTGGTGAAGATTTGAACAATCTGTGATAAGCTCTATTGACAACAAACCACGATCCTTGAGCCAAGACAGAGCTCATGAGCGGAGAGAAACAATTCATTAGGTGACCATTCGTTGGCGCCACAATATGTCCCTCCGGTGAAAAGAGAACAACCCCAAACGTCGCCCTTTTTGTCGTTGGAATGAAGCTGGCGTCGAAAAAAACACATGGGAAACAGACGGACCAAGTTGTTGTTGCCGTTGTGACGTGGCTGGTCCCTGGACATGAAATTGCCGCCATGCATTAATCACCGTTGAAGCCACCAGCCACACATGCCTAGGATGCGAAAGAGCTGCATCCCATACAACTGCATTTCGTGCTTTCCAGATTTTCTGCAAAATAACCACAGCCAGCTCAAGAAAGTCATTGGACAAACAACTCATGACAGCACTAAACCACATAGAAAAGGTGTTGCCAACCACACTAGGTAATGGGATGGGTATGTTAGACTCATGCCAAACAAGATGGGCATAATCACACAAAAATAGGTCATGCATAACATTCTCATGAGCAAGGCCACACATGGGACATAAAGGGTCTATATCTACCCTCTTTTCAACCAAATTAGAGGTGGTAGGGAGGATATCATTCAAAGCTCTCTACAAGAAAGTTTTCCACTTTGGTGGAACCTTAATCTTCCATAAAGAAACCCATTTATCAAAATCAGTCTACAACTCATAATCCCGTGTAGCACTCCCTTATGTCCCCACGCTAGTACCAAGAGTCATCATAGGCTAGACTAATGGGAACCCTGGTTATTCAGTTGACATCAGAAGCACAAAATAAATCATTCATAATGTACAGATCCCACGTTCTATAAGACTGATCAATCAACCCTGAAACGTTAGAACAACTCAAGGCCTAAGGCATATGGGTATGAACCATTGGGTCAGGGTCATCAGGTAACCAAGGGTATCCCATATCAAAGTAGTAGTACCGTCACCAATCTTACACCTTATTCCACTACAAACCAACTCATGAGTCACCATAATACTACGCCAACAGAAACTCAGCTAACGACCCACAGAAGCATTAAAAGTAGGGTTGGGGAAATACCTGCCTTATAAATTCTAGCCACCAAAGTGTGAGGGTTAGTTAGGAACCGCTAAGCTTATTTACCCACCATTGCAAGGTTAAAAACATGAAGGTCCTTAAAACTCAACCCACCAAACTTCTTAAGGACACATAAACGATCCCATGCTTTAATTACAATGTATTTTCCTTACCATTCACGCCACAAGAGCCTCACCAATAGGCATTCATTACCCTCTCAAGTGCCAACCACAGAGAATCAGGAAGCAAGAACACACTCATTGAGAAAGTAGGCATTGCCTGAGCCACACTTTTCAATAGAATTTCCCTACCAACCTGAGATAGAAACTTCTTATTCCAAGCACCAACTCGCTGTCTGACCTTATCATCAATGTAGGGGAACACTTGCCTCTTATTCCTTCCCACGAAAGAAGGCAAACCCAGATATTTCCCGAAATTAGCCGTCTATGGGACCCCTAAAACCAACGCCACCTCCTCTACTGGTCTTAATTATGGTATTTTTGCTAAAACAGACATTTAATTTATGGTAATTAACTGCTTGACCAGACAAACTCTCATAAACAGACATACACTGCTTAATTCTTTAGAAGGTATGTAGTATATGTTCAATAGTTTTTTAAACATTTTCAACCTAAAGAATCTAAGCTCTCATCACCGAAGTTCAAACCTATACCACCCATTTGGAATAGTAATTAGGATGTCATTATACTACATAGTAGTTGCGAAAACTTATTTACTACCACTCCTTTTTTAAATTTATTTTTTAAAACAAACATTATAAAATTAACGCAAGGGTAATTTCGAGTGATTTTTAGACCTTATATTTAAAATGTTTTTGGATATGTTTGATTTAAATGAAACAACTATATATTTTTTTACTTAGGTGATCCCAACTTCACCGGACTAATCCTAAGCGTACAAGACTCTGCCCTAAGTCAGGCGACGAACCAACTACGCTAAGCCCGAGGGTGCAAATATAGTTTTTACTTTTAAGTCCAATATATGTAAGATTTTTACATTTGATATTTGAACCAAATTTATACTCGTATATAAAATAACTAAAAATATATCTTAACTAATAACATATTAAGTTAAGTTCACTTAAAATTTAGTTTAGATAATATTGAAATTTTTTGAACTAATCTTTAAAATATTTTTGGATATATTCTGATAATGTAAATACGGGGGTCGTATAGTCAAGATATGGTCATACACACTTTATTGATTATGAACCGGATACAAAAGTACTATATCCTAAGGGTCTAGCCCGACCAACGTGACAGTGGGTCAGCGGGTCAGCGATTCCCGAGCTATTTAGCTATTTAAGAGAGGGAGTAGTCAAAAGTCATCCTATCAGAATTAAATACCATATTTATAGGGTGTCAGGGGACAAGTGTCGGTCTTACGGCATGGGCGTAGCGTTGAGGCCATGCACGGGGCCTATCGCAGGCCCACTGTCCTAAAGCCAAGTGTCTGGTGCCTATGGGCCGCTACTGAGGAAGTGCTCTAAGCCGAGATGCCCGGTTCGAATTGCCCCAATAGACCATCCTGAACTGTGCCCGGTATCACCTGTGATAAGGAAGGTCGGAAGGTCAATGGTCGAATAGGCCGGTAGATGATCGGGTCAGTTTTGGTCCATCCAATGGTTATGGGACCGACCACTGCATGGGTGTGAAACCCAAGGAATAATCCCCATCATATTCATTTGAATGAAATGTGTGTGTATAATTTTTACTTTGAAGTCTAATATATGTGAAATTTCAATATCCGACCCAAACTTTTATTACAATATAACATAACTACAAATATATGAACCAATAAACTATTGAATTCAATCAAAATTTAAAACTTGGGATAAAGTTTAATTTTTAATTGTGATCATGTGAATAAAACTTTGAGCGTAAGAAAATAAGCTATGTTTATATAAGTAAATGCGAGTATAAAATATAGAATATGGCGATAGGTAAAAGAAAATGATAATGAATGTAATCATAGTAATTAATAAATATGTAAGTCAGTGTTGGAAAAATCCGCCTAGGCGCCGATTAATCCTCACCTAAGCGATAGGCGCCAGTCGACCGCCTAGCGTATCACCTTAAATGGTGGTTTAGGTGATTGGCCAGCTAGGCAACCGCCTAGACTGCCTAAGCACCGCTTAGGCGTTGACTACCTAGGCCTCCTAGACGCCGACTAGACTTCATAGGCATCGTTGTCTATTTGAGTGTTGTTGTAAGTCCCGAGCAATTACAACGATTTTTAACCGTTGTTTTTTTTCTAGAACGCTTTTTAACCGTTGTTTATTGAGTGTTGTTAAAGCCAGTGTTGTTGTAAGTCCCGAGCAAAGACGGGCTACACCTGTCTTGAGTAGGGGCTGACCCGCCAATATACTTCTCCAGATATAGCTAGGGTTACTTCCCAATTGAGCCTCTAAAAAATCACATTTGGGAAAATATCTTGCCTTTAACATCTTACATACCAAGGAATCCAGATTAATCAATAGACGTCATCATTGCTTAGCCAAGAGAGCAATATTAAATTCATGAATCTTCTTAAACTCCATGCCGCCTAACTTCTTCGAAATGCTTAAATGAGACCAACTCATCCAATGAATGCCATTATGTTGTTCCCCTCCACCATTCCACTAGTATTTGTTCAATAGCTTTTCTATGGAATCACACACTTGAATTGGCAACAGGTAAACAGACATCGTGAAGATCGGAAGCGATTGAGCGACACTCTTAATCAAAACCTCCCTTCCTGCCCTCGAAATGAACTTATGCTGCCAACTACTTCTAATCTTCTCGCGGTGCCACCTAACTTATTCGGAATGCTTAAACGAGACCAACTCATCCAATGAATGCCATTATGTCATTCCCCTCCACCATTCCACCAATATCTGTTCAATAGCTTTTCTATCGAATCACACACTTGAATTGGCAATAGGTAAACAGACATCGTGAAGATTGGAAGCGATTGAGTGACACTCTTAATCAAAACCTCCCTTCCCGCCCTCAAAATGAACTTATGCTGCCAACTTCCAATCCTCTAGTGGATTTTCTACTCAATATAACGAAATATGGTTTTTTTATTGCATCCCAAAACCGAAGGCAATCCAGGATAACGCCTTAAGTCCGTTGTCACAAGCACCCCAATACATGTAGCAATTCAACAACAGCTCTTAAATCTTCATTCGTGTTTGCACTGTACATCACGCTAGACTTATCATAATTTATGGCATGGCCGGAAACCGGACTATAAATATCCAAACAGTCTTTGACCTTCTACGCATGATCCTGGGTAGCTTTAAAAAACAATAAATATCTGAATATATGCCTATTATGTTTACATTCGCATACTACATTTATTATTATTATTATTATTATTATTATTATTATTATTATTATTATTGTTATTGTTATTATGCGAATTATAAAATTAGGCTTTTGATTTACAATTTAGCCAGAATTAGTAAATATATTTTTTGAAAACTATAGATTATGGCTGCCATTGCGAAATGTGAATTCACCGAACTTGCCTTGGATGGAAGCAATTATTTGACATGGACTCTTGATGTTGAGATTTATCTCACATCAACAAAACTACAACACACAATCATTGAAAATCCCGCGAGCGATGACGCTCAGAAAGCCAAGGCCCTAATTTACCTCTGCCACCACATCAACCATGATCTCAAGAATGAGTACCTTATTGAAAAAGACCCCAATGCCCTTTGGATCGTTTTGACCAAAAAACATCACTGGTTCTGCCTCAAGCACAGTTCGATTGGTTAAACCTTCTATTCCAAGATTTTAAATTAGTGGACGAACATAATTCAACTTTACACAAGGTGGTATCTCATCTCAAGCTCTATAAACAGGAAATTTCAGATACAGAATTGATAGAAAAAACCTTGTCCACATTTCATGACAATAATTTTGTACTCCAGCAGCAGTATAGACTTACAGGGCCAAAAACTATTCTAAGAATTTAGAGTTGATCTCGGCATTATTGGTCGTTGAAAAGCATAACCAATTGTTGATGTGTAACCACAATGCACACCTAGCCGGCGCTGCACCTGTACATGAAGTACACAATGTTGTCCAATCGAGCAACAATCGGAGGGGGCGAGGAAGATACAACTGTAGGGGCCTAAAGAGAGATGGCAGAAGTGGAGCTAATAACGATGATTCCTAAACCCAGAATAGGCAGCCTGAAAATCAAGCTCATCGAGGACAACAAAATACATCCCATCATAACTCTGGCCAATCACAAGTCTGCTATAAGTGTGGGTACAAAAGACACTAGTCCCGTACGTGCCACACTCTAAAACATTTGGTCGAAGCCTACCAGCAGATGATACACCAAAATAATGAGCCAAAGATAAATGAATCATCTCAAGCTACATTGCCTGAAGCAAACGCCCTACTCAATTTGAATGATGACTTATTGGGCGAGGAGCTTGAGGATTATGGAAACCAAGCATGAATGTTTCAACCTTTTCAAACATTAGTTCTTGTTATTTAATTTTATGCATGTGAGCATATATCTTTCACAAACAAAGACATTCTATTGTTTTTTAATAATCCCTTATCTATGAATACACTATGGTTTATTCCCCCTTATACATGATACGCGGTTTTAAAATCGTACATTTCTCAACTCTACAATATGCAGTCTATTTTACCGTAACACCACCATGGTTTATCTCTAGAGGTTATTGATAAGCACCAAGAATAGCTCATTTTAGGGGTCATTTAAGGGCTATAATTGTATGGTTTAGTACCCATTTCATAAGAATATCATGCGTTTAGACTCTAATGTGACCAAAACCGCTAACAAGAGCTTGGAAGATGCTTTTAAGCTATTTTGCAGCCAAACGGAGGACCTAAGGCCGAAACGGAGCAGAAAATGGAGAAACCATGAAGCAGGAGCCTCCCACGAAGCCTCACACGCGTGTGGAGGGGCGTGGAAACATTCCAGAGAGCCCCCACGACCTCCACCACGCGTGTGGAAGAAACGCGGAAAAAGAGTCTTCAGGGCTCGACGCGTCGAGCCCCTAGCTCGACGCGTCAAGAACCCCTGTACCAGCCCTAAATCCTGCTGCGGGAAAATTACTATGTTGCCCCTATTTTGTTTCCCCTATATAAGGCTCCTTATTTCAGACCTTTGGGGCATTAGTTTTAGGTAGTAGATAGCTTAGGTAGGGGAGGAGACTCCCAATAGTTTTAGATCCAATTTTCTTTTCCAAATTCTCATTAGAGTAGATTTATATTAGGTTGAAGATGAAGATGTAGATCCAAACTTCCTTGGGTATAAATTCTCTCCTTTCAATTTAAAGTTTGAATCTTTACTTTCTTGCTTTGTTTATATTGCTTCTATTTAATGTTTAGCATGTTAGAGTAGGGTTGAAAGGGGATTGGTGGCCCCATGGTAGATCTATGTGGATGTTTAATATTATTGCTAGATTAAATGTGAGCTTTGTGATTGTTGGATGATGATCTTGTGTGGATGATGTTTATTATTGCTTTGTGCCCAAGTGTGCACCTTAGGTAGCAAACTCAAAGGAAGTGAGTGTGTGCGCGATAGCGGCGACTCACGAGCCTAGATCACCCACATCTCCGCTCTTAGTCCGAAAGGACAAGATCCGAGAGGAGTGGTAGACAAAGTGTTCGATGAAATGCCCCAACCGAATGAGGATGTGGGAGTCCAAAGTGTGACGCCACTTGGTGATGTGCCATGAACTCCCTAGTCTATTCCACATCTCTAGCTCACGAAATCATATAAGGATAGTCCACATAGAGAAGCCTAAGGCCCCGATCTCCGTCTTTACCTTTATTTTACACAACCTTTATCAACCTTCCCCTTCCTTACCAATGAATCCAACCCTTAGCAAATCTTGTAACTCTTTTCCATCAACCTCTTAGATGCCAACACACTAATTCGATTCCCATTCGCCATCCTTGAGAGACACGACACTCGGGGAGTTTAACTCTTCGTTTTACCACCTTCACATCCAACCTCACCCTAAATTACATCCTTCAGTTATCTTGAGCCCATGACAAGGGATCGATGGATACGCTGACTACACACTTTATGAAGATCAGTTTACGGTAATAGAATGAGATATGAGTCCAAATTTAATAAGAATGCCGAGAAATTCCACGAAATGGAATGATCTTCATTTTTAAAACTACGTACTAGTTAAGACTGAACTGGAAGTTCATAAAATAATCAATTTGCAATTATCTACCAATCATATCTATTTCATTAAAGAGTGTCTAGGTCTCATAAATATTTCTCAAATTGGACCATATATATCTACCAATGCTCCTAGACGCCACAAGTGCGAGAGATATATTAGTTTGAAAGATAAGAATCCACAAGAACTAAATCTAGTAAATCTAGTAAAGATCAGTGAATCAGTGTGCTCATGCTTTGGCTAGAGCTGCTAGTTCGCAAACTGGTCCTGTTTGTTGGATTTCATCTATTCCCAGTTGTATTACTCATTTGCTTTAATGAAAGTTGGTTGTTTTGTTTTCAAAAAAAATAATCTAGTAAAGAGTTTTGTCACTCTCAAAAAATCTTAAGAAGTTATGTTTGTCCAGAAGATGAGAAAATCCAATAAATTTATAGGTGCACCAAATAATTACAACACTGTGATGTTGAACAACTAGATGAAAATATCTTTGGGAAATGACTATAATCTAGTTGACTTAGAAATTATTATAAAGTTTTATATGTAAGAGAAATTTATGAAAATATTAGAGTTGTCGACAACACAATTATCTTTAATTGCTCATATTATATGACAATCTGGATCTAGAACTTGGTGCCAAAAGCGTCCTAATTAATTAATGTATAAAAGGAGCAATTAAGGCATATATAGCTAGGGGTGTGCAATTTACCGAAATTTTTCGGTTAACCGACCGAGCCGAAAAATTTTGGTTAACCGTTAATCGAAACGAAAAATTCGGTTCGGTTAATGGTTAAAGGAATCTTGAAATTTCAGTTAACGGTTAATTCGGTTCGAAAGGTTGGTTAACCGAACGGTTAACTGAATATATATATATATATATATATATATATATATATATATATATGTATGTATAGATAAATAATTAAATGTAAATACTAATTGGATTGAAGATTTGAAGTTATGGGTGTTTAAATATTTGAAATTATGGTGATTTGTATTTTATTTTAATTGAATTTATTATTTTAGGTGTTATTTTTAGAATTTTATATTTTATATTTTAGGTTTAAAAAGTTCGGTTAATCGGTTAACCGAAAAAAAATTCGGTTCGCTTAATTCGGTAACACAAACTTCGGTTCGGTTAACGGTTAAGACTTTTAAAATTTTGGTTAATTCAGTTCGGTTAAAGCGGTTCGGTTAACCGAATGCACACCCTATATATAACTCAACTTGATGATAAATATATTCTCTTTATAACATATACACCACTAATCTTGTATATTACAAATGGGTATGAAAAATAAACAAGAATGATGAGATAGTGTAACCGTGTAAATATGAAGAAAATTATTATTATTGTTTGTGTTATTAATTTATGGGAAAATGACAATTTTTCCCACTATGTTATGTGCATATAGCACTTTCCCCCCTGTGTTATTAAAGTGGCAGTTTCCCACCCTCAGTTATTTTAAAAGTGGTAGTTTTTTCCCCTTGTAATGTTAAATCGACATTTTTGCCCTTAAAAATAATTATTTCATTTATTTTTATTCTCCAACCAATTATTACTAATATGTATGGAAGATCACGGTTCGATACGAACCTAATCGAACACTGTAGCAATGGAACTTAAATAGTATGGACGGAAGTTACGGTTACGATTCAGAATCGAAAAAAATAAAATAAAATAATTGTTGAATTTAGACTATTTTTAAATAAAAAATAAAATTAAAAATAAATAAATAAAATAAGTTTTGATTGGCGGTTCAAAATCGAAATTGGAATCGAGCCGTACCGATTTATCAAAATAAATGTTTGATCATTTTCATTATATATGACTGTGGTTCAGTTCCGGTTCACGGTTCAACAATTATTTAATTTTATTTTTTTGGGTTCTGAATCGTAACCAGAACCGTCCATACTATTTCGGTATGATTGCTAAAGTGTTTGGTTAGGTTCGAACCGAATCGTGATCATCCATACATAAAAGTAATAATTTGTTGGAGAATAAAAATAAATGAAATAATTATTTTTAAGAGTAAAAATGCCGATTTAACATTTCAGGGAGAAAACAACCACTTTAATAACACAGGGGGAAAAAGTACTATATGCACATAACATAGGGGAAAAAAGTGTCATTTTCCCTTAGGGTGTGTTTGGAAAGCAGGAAAATGATTTCTGGAAAATGAGTCATTTTCCAGAAAACATTTTCCTTTCTTGTGTTTGGGTGCAGAGCAGAAAACTCTCTTTGTGTGTTTGGTTCATTTTCCAGAAAATAGACAGGAAAATGAATATAATTGAATATTTTAATTAATTTATTTAAATATAACATTTCTAACAAATATACAATTCAAAAAATAAAATTAACAACAAAATAATATATAAAAAATACACAAAAACATATACGCTTCCTTCATAAAATAAAATAAAATCTTACAAAAAAAAAAGAAGGTAAAAGGCCGACTGGTTTCGAAACCAGTCGCCGGCGGCCGGCGATTGTGCACTTGAAGCAGAAGGAAGCGGAAGGAGAAGCAAGAAGCCAAAAAAACTTCCGGAAAAGGGGAAGTCATTTTCCATAAAATGGGCTTCATTTTTCATTGACCAAAAGTTAATTTCCATTGACTCTATTTTCCCTCTCATTTCCAAACATCAAAAACCCAGAAAATGATTTCTGAAAATTATTTTTCGGATTTTCAAACACACCCTTAATTTATTATTAAGGAGTATTTCTCACATATAATAAAAGCTGTAAAAAAAGGAGTTGTTCGTATTCCACATTTCCACATGAGCCCATTAGTCAAAGTTATTACGCAGACACGGAGTACGGAATCTCATACTCTGTAATACGGAGTATAATTAATCTTCCAATATATTTATTAGTATAACCGAAGATATAATAAAAATAAAATTAAAAAAAATCGCTGTCTCTAAATTTCCTGCGTGGAAGGTGCGCTGTCTTTTGCTCCTCTTCTCGCTTTTCTCTCTCATAATTTTTCATTTTTAAAGATCAACAAAAGACAGCTCTCCATTGTTTGGAACAAGGAATTTTTCAGATTCATTTCGCGTTTTGCGCTCTCTCCCTCTTTCGCTTCAGATCAGATCTGATATCGGAGGGTAGGGTTCGACACCCGATCAGGTTTGATCTTGCATTGGATCAGTTGGATCTTATTTTTTTCTACTGTTTTTTCTCGATTCAGTTCTACTGTTTTTGCTCTGTCGTGGCATTTTGGATCTGTTTTCCTACAACTTATTGCCTGAATTTGAAGTTATCCTTGTTTTTATCTAATACATATTCTAGATTCAGCTTTCTTATTGTTTAATTTTCGGTCCTGATCCTCAATTCAAAT
>NXFB01000107.1:1866-15203 GCA_002525835.2 Ipomoea batatas
TTCGTGGGCTTCATTGCCTTATTTTGACATGTTTGAGGGTCTAATTGTACGTTTTAAAAGTTCGTGGACCTAATTGACTCCTTATGAAATGTTCGAGGGCCTATTTGACCATTTTCCCTATATAAAATTGTATCAAATTTGGATCAATATTGACCTTGCAATGTCAAAGTTGGTCTGCAATAATAATCTAACGATGGTGTCCCTCCCCGACCAAACTTTTCTCTCATCTGATATTCTATGGAAAATCCAGTGGTAACACATAAACGCGTAAGTTACGTTTTTGGTGGTATTACCCAATTCTCTAATTCTAAAGTGGATTGGGGTGAGCATGCCATGCCAATTAGCATTTAGCAACCAATCATTTAACTAGTGCCCAATTCACAGTACGCACTGAATTGATGAATTGAACAAATTAAACAAACTTTTGTCTGTTTTGAACATATAAAAAGAAGCACTGATAGATTGTTTGTTTATGGACCACCAATCATGCACTAAAATATATTCAGACCAATACCTTATTGATGACTTTGTCAATTCTTTTCTTGCAATCTTCACCCTTGTTTATTTGCAATTTGTTGGCCATTACCAAATTGCAATAATATCATACTTTAGGTTGTGCTTATCCATGAAATGGCAATCATTTCAATATGGCATGGCACCTTTTCTTTTTTCATTTTTATAAATTATTATATGATTTGTAAGCTTGCAAACCTGACAAATCCAAGGCTTCACTTTGCTAAATATGAATGAGTGCGCCTTACTTCTTTTCTTTAAAAAAAGTTTACTATTATTACGTTATAAATAAATTAGAAGTGAATTGTAAATTTGATAATATGACACTAAAGCTAATTTTATTATTATTATTTTTTGTTTATTAGCTATTTTTCAATCACACGTTATGTGTGTTTAGAACTAGTGATATAATAGATTGGTAACAGGTCAATCATGAGACAAAGAGGTTGACTTACCATGCACAATTCACACTATATTTGTCTCCAATGATAATTGTAAAGTGTAAACAGTACATGTTGAGTTGAAAGTGCTCATTAATTTAAATATATGCCTAGTTGTTTGAAATTCCATGGTCCGTTCACATGGTATAATTGTTTGTTCCTTTTGGAAGTATATGTCAAAAAAAATTCAATTGATGTCAATCATCAACAAATTCTATTATTTTTGCTGATATAACAAAATTAAAGCATTATATTCCATAAAAATAAAACTACATAACAATCCTTTCAAAAAAAAAAAAAACTACATAACAATAGATTTAAGCCCCTTNAAATAATTTTTAAAACAAAGTTCACAATGCAAGATGACCATGGTACATGGTATAACCATTGCCTTTAACCCATTCATATCCAAGATTAATCCCACTCTCACAACAGCAATTTCAACAAACCAATCTCAGCAAATGAGTTTTATCAATAGAAAGGAAATAAGGTTAAATTACTACTGGTACATAAGATTGGTAGTGTAATTTTTCATGCATTTTAGAAGCTAATGACAATAAAAACCGACTCACAGATCAAAAGTTGTAGGAAATTTCATCCCTTTTCACCTGTGCTGTTTTGTGGTCCTCTAATTGTAGATAGAAGAAGTCTTTCACCCCCAAAGTTTAGCCACAGGTGCTTTGTTTACAGATCTGTATCTTATTGAATCTCGAGCTTTGCGATCCAGTAATCGAGTTGACTAGCGACGCATTCTGAACCAGTAGAGCCATAAGAACTGAACTTCTTAATCGAATTCTCGACTCCTAGAAACTCGTAGACTTCATTGTCAAACACTGGGCTAATGCTGTTCAACTCGTCGAGACTAAGATCTAGAAGTTGAGAATTTCTTGAAACACACAAAGCAACAGCCCTCCCGACTATGTCGTGTGATGTTCTGAACGGGATTCCCTGCAGAATTACAGAATTCTGCCTGTTAATCATCATTAAGTCGCAACTTTATAGAAGAAAGGGATCTCATGGACCACGGTTTTCATATGATGAAGAGAAATAAGGACTTCTTCCCCTAAGTAATACTGGATCCCTAGTTTATAGAAGCTGATTATACAATGACGAATAAAAAAATATCACAATTCTCCATACAAATGCCCTGTGATTCTGTGAGAAACATCCAAAATGGTCCAAACATATAGCTTGAAAATTAACTGAAGAATGTTTAGTAGCACTTGCCTTTTTCACGAGGTAATCTGCTAAGGTAGTGGCATCGAGATGACCAGCTGGTAAAGCCTTTTGTATTCTTTCCTGATTAAAAGTAATGTTCTGGGCAAACTCTGTTGACACTTCAAGCATTCCTGCTATGGTCTTCACACTATCAAATACCGGTTCCTTATCCTCCTATTTTAGAAGGGCAGAAAGAGGATTAATTTCTCATTGAAACACATGATAATTTAAATTGATTTGTTTGGTCTCTTGTTCTTTTGGGCTGTGGGAGATTATGAAAAGACACATTTTTCGGTATGAAGTTAATTTCTAATCTAGAAAAACTAATATTACCTGTAAATCCCGGTTATATGCCTGTGGGAGTCCCTTGCACAAAACAAGAAGCGAGACCAGGTCACCTACAACTCTGGCAGACTTGCCGCGAACAAGTTCCATAGGATCGGGGTTCTTCTTCTGAGGCATAATACTGCTTCCAGTGGAAACTGCGTCACTAGGTGTGACAAAGCCAAATTCCTCTGAAGCCCACAATATCCATTCTTCACCAAGTCGAGAGAGATGAATGGCCGTGATGGAATTCGCTGACAGAAGTTCCATAACAAAATCACGGTCTGAAACAGCATCAATACTATTGCACAAAATGGTGCGAACATCAGTGTAGATACTAGATCCTTAAATGATAAATATTGGAGTTCAATGCAATCTTTTAGTTAGATGTCAAAGAGTGAGCAAAGAGACACCAAAAGGGAGCATACTGTCAGATAACCAAAATTAAGTTCCTTTCCCTTTTGCATTTTTTTTCGACAACCATTCCATTACCTTTAAAATATGCCTAAATTAATCACAACAAAATAAAGGTACCTAGTTATCACTCAAAACGATTGCATGGCGAGTAAAAACTTCACGGAGAAATGCCCAAATTAAGAATGCATCAGAGTTCACCGTTGTCTAGGTGGAAAAGGAAAAATCTTTAGAAAGATAATGATATTGTTCTAAGAAGATACAGCTGGATACCTGTTCCTCATGGGTGCAGTGAATCCCAATGCCTCAGAAGTCATAAATCGATCAATGGGAAGACCGGTACCAGCTAAAGCACATGCTCCTAGAGGACAGTAGTTCAGCCTCTCTCTACAATCTGCTAAGCGGCCAGCATCACGTTCAAGCTACAAGAAATCATTGCTTCATTGATTTAAAAATGAGTTGAAGAACTTTAGCCGCCAAGTCCATTAGAGAAACATAGATGATGACAATACACTAACAGTACAAAAAGAAAAGAAAAATAATTGAAAGTAGTGAAAATGTGAAAATAGGCCAACCTCAAGTATTAAAGTCTTCATATATAAGGTGCATGTCGTTCAATAAAGGATAAAAATACTTTGTACACTGTATAAAAAATATAACTAGCAGTAAAGAATTGCTAATATAAGACCAAATATCCTCCTTCATAGAGGTAAATTTCAAATTTCTAAATTAAAGATATGTTAAATATGGCATGAGCAAATAAAAGCGAAACTTGTATAATAAACATGAGAATTAGATAAACCTCAGCAGAAATTCTTTATTCTTCAGGAGCAACTGACTACTGTCACTACTAACCTATTAATAAATCTCATTTCATACCTGCTCAACATATGCTAAGAGAAGATGTTGCAGCAGAACTGGTTGTGCTCTTTGCAAATGGGTATATCCAGGAACGATCAGACCCTCATTTTTTATAGCAAGTTTAATCAAAGCAACCTGTATATATAGCAAGTTTAATCATGAGTGAGGTCCAATTCACAACATTAGATTAGGCATCTTCAGTCTCACACTAGGGTTATGCAAAATTCCAGCCTATTTGCTGACAAGATTACTTATTTCTCTGATATGAAATCCTATGAAAATTCTTTTCATATGGTCAGTAGGGGAAAAATCCTGAGAAAATCTTTAGAATAACTATAACCTAACACACCAAAGTAGAAAAGCATATGACCTGAAGATTTTTGATACGTGAAATAATTCTGTCAATAGCATCACGGCACCATAAACGGAAGTCAGTTGCAACTTGATCATTTCGACTCCTAGCAGTATGAAGCTTCTTTGCAGATTCACCCACTAAATCAGTAAGAGCTGCTTCAATGTTCATGTGCACATCCTCTCTGTCAGTCCTCCACAAGAACTTGCCTGCTTCAATTTGCCTTTCTATCTCATCTAGACCTTGTAGAATTGTATCCCTGTCAGTTTCGCTAATCAATCCCTACGATACACCAAAACAATTGTGCACATTTGAATACTACTCTTTCACATTTCACTTGTTAAGGAAATAGAAGTCATGAACTAAATTCGGTCCTCTTTATGTTTGTGCAGAATAGGGATTTGGAACCCACATTCTTACTGCAGATTGTTTTCATCATTGGAACTGAAAGAAGAATATAAATGAATTTAATAGGAATTTTAAGGCCCAAACAAGAACCACAGGAAATTTTAATTCCATATGAATTGAAACTTTCAAGTGGCACAAAATTCTTAGCAGGTCAGGATTTTCAAATTTTGCCACTAGTTTATGCGAAATCAAACTTGGAAGTTTTGAGAACAAATGTTTCATTTTTTTTTTTTTCATTAAGGTTAGTGGCACATTAAGCCTCCCAGGTTTTCATTTCTTTGAATTGTATTCCTCAAAAGCAAAGCTTAGACTGCATGACGTTAGAAATCCTCTACTTTGATAAGATCATAAAATTGTAGATTTGTCCACTCCAACACCCAACCGAATCCCATGTTAAAACAATAATCAATCAATTAATTAATTAATTAATTAAGGGAAAATTGCATTTTTTTGTCCTTCAGTTATACCCATAGAACTTGATACATACTTAGTCCCAGAGCTCTCAAATAAGTTTGTACCACGGGTATAATTGAAGGACAACAAATGTGATTTTCCCATTAATAAATGAATAACCAGATTTTTTAATTTCCGTTTCGGAGCCTCACCACCACCCCACTAAATTTCAGCTCACAGTTTAGTATTCCCCTCTTTTTCACATGTAAGTTCATAGTTCCAATGAATAAATTGTTCTTACTGATCCCTAGCCAAAAGGAAAAGGTTTACGGATTGAGAATTCCTGAGATAAATGTAACATATAGTAGAAAATTACTCCGTGATTAACAGTTCAACCAAAAAATACAAGCGAAACTTCGAAACTTTTAACTCAATAAACTAAAGTGTTAAAAAAATGAAATGATTGGGAAAATGCAATATACAGACCTGGACTGCAAGCATAGAGGCGTGGGCTCGGCTGCCCATGATATCATGCTTGTAGAGAGCTTTGTCGAAGGATATGGACTCGGTGAACTTCTCCACGGCGTCCGTCACGCTCTCCTCGAAGCGTCCCCCCCACAGCTTCGCTTCCTTCTCTTTTGCCATGGAAGGTGGCGGCGCGTTCACGTGCTGCGAGGCGTGCGCGAGAAACGGAGAGCGCGCAGCTCGGGCGAAGAAGGGTTTCGCCGTAAGGGCGTGCTTGTGTGGAGAGAGAATAGGGGAAAATGTCGAACAGGTTGAGCTCACTAACAATGACTCCATCGACGGCGCACTGAACTGAAACAATCCAGACCGAAGAGAGTGCGATTGAGCGAGAATCTCATACTCTCTGTCACTGTATTTATATTCGGGTTCATTTCCGGGTCGGATCTATCCCATTCAGGCCCTCTCTCTCTCTCTCTCAATTTTGCATGTTTTTTGTTTTTTTTTTTTGTTGGGGTGAAAAGAGTCGAATAAATCCCTAAATTTTACTTAAAATTTTAATTAATTTTTTACATTTTTAAAAGGTGTAATTACACAATTTAACATGTTATGTTGAAGCAATGAAGTCTTAAAATCAATAAATGACCTACTATTACATGTCATTAGTGTTTCGACATCAATTTTATCATCTCCGGAGACAATTTGATGTTCGTCACTGGGGAGAAGGTGAATTGTTTGCCTTTTCTAGTAGACAGCAACTGGATGATCATTGGAGATGATAAAATTAATGTTGGAACCCTAATGACCTGTTACTTGTTGGACTTCATTGCTAATTACACTTTTTAAAAATTTAAAGGCCTAATTGATTTTTCAAGTAAAATTTAGATACTTATTCGACCCATTAATGCTTGTGTGTGTGTCTAATATCTCTCAACTGTTATAGCCCATTTAGTGGTGCAAAATAATTGAAGCCAGATGAAATTTATATATATATATATATATATATATATATATTACAAATATAAACATAAAAAGAATATAAATCAAAGTATACAAGTATTTGTAGGAATATTATGAAGTATATATATAGTAAAATTTGACAGATGAACAATTTGTTTCGTTTATGTATCAAGAAAAAGTTCTTAGGAAAAGATTAGAAATTAGAAAGAAAAGTTCAAAGGAATCGAAAAATTATCAAGGGGAAGTTGAGATGTAAATATATATGAAGATAGGAGCGAGTACGAAGTTGATAAAAAAAAAATAGAAAATGAGAAAGTATATAACAAACATTTTGATATTTTTTTTTTTTTTTTGTTTAAATGAAAGACCAAGCATCTTGTTCTGTGACTCTGTATCTTGCAAAATATGCTACATATAAAGTTATAAACAGGGAAAATAAAAGTGATCGCCATTTGTACACATTAATCAGCTGTCAATGGTGGGGGATTTGAGCCAGAAAATTTTTGTTTGATTCAGTCGACGTAATTTTACATTCTCATAATCTCATCCTTCTTGTTTTGGGTTGCTTGCGAACGCAGAAGAAGGAAACAATTACACGTTATTCGGCGTTGAAGAAAAGAACAGCTCAAAAAATCTGTCTTTTACGCGATCTCTATCTTTTTTCTTTTAAATTCTCTATCAAAGGATCGAATGGAAAAAGGGAATTTCAGCTGAATCTTCGATAAAGATTCCAAGTCTGATACAGAAGCAAATAGAATCATTCTTTACAGGGAAGCCCAGTTTGGAATGTCCCCAAAAGTGACTTTTCTGGGTTCATTCTAGTATCCTTCATATATGCGTGTGCCTAATTTTATTGTTTAAAAGTTTTTATCTTCGTATTTGATTTTTGTATCTGGAAACATATTTGTTCTTGTTCTTGATATTGTTTGAGCATAAGTATTTTAATTTGGTGGATTCAGAATTCCAGATTATAGCTTCACCCCTTCTGCCTCTTTTGCTGGGGTGGCTTTAAAATTGCATTTTCCATATTATTATTGCTTGTATTACATTCTAATTCGTTTGTTTTGGGTAAAATTTTTCTTGTTTTTTAGGAGAAAGGGATAAATTTAGCTCAGAATTTCAGATTTTAGCTTCAATCTTTCTGGCTCTTTTGTTGGGTGGCTTCATAATTGCATTTTCCATATTATTATTGCTTGTATTGCATTCTAATTCGTTTGTTTTGGGTAAAATTTTTCTTGTTTTTTAGGAGAAAGGGATAAATTTAGCTCAGAATTTCAGATTTTAGCTTCAATCTTTCTGGCTCTTTGTTGGGTGGCTTCATACTTGCAATTTCCATATTATTATTGCTTGTATTACATTCTAATTCATTTTTCTTTAGGGGATAAATTTTCTTTTTGAGTGAGGAGGGAAACCATTATTTGAGGGTGTGCACGGTAAATCTCATCTTCTGAACCTTTCAAAGAACCATAAGGAGCTAAACCGGCTTAGGTTGTTCTAAGTTGACCGACTCAAACCAAGAAGGCTAATAAGTTGTTCTTATTGGGAGTCGAACTTGAAACTTTATGATTATTAAATTAATAGTCTGACCAACTTGGCAGTTGTTGGGGGGGTGGTGGTGGTAGTAAATTTTCTTGTTTTTATGAGGAATGGATATATTTGGCTATTTTTGGGGGTCAAAATTGAGTATTTCTCCACAAATTTGGACCTATTCTTGTAGGGTTTTGGTCAAGCTGCATATACCTTTAACTTTTGATAATAGTAAATGGTTTTGCAGCACAACTTCTAGGTTGATTTTCTTGAATGTTTTACATGAGGATGTTATAACCAAATCTAACAGACCAAAGGGCCCTGTTATCATTATATTCTTATCATTCACACTATGCTTGAAATTCCTTTGCTGGTGATGTTTCTGTGCAATTTTGCAATTTGGTTGTTCTGTTTTCTAGTTAGTAGTTTTGTCGAACAAGAACAAAATTTATCCATTGAACCCGTGCTGTGTCAGGCTGCAGATATACATATATATATACTTTCTGCTCATGTTTTCTGTATGCATACCTAATATAAGATTCTGTGTTCTATTTAGGATCAAAAAATTCTTATGGTTTAGATAGAATGGCTAAAGCATTCACCCCGCTTTCATGGTGGCTGTGGAGTGGGAAACATCGAGAACTTAAAAAAGTTTCCAAAGGGTCCTCCATAAATACATTGCCTGAAATGGAGGTGTTGGAAGCGGATAAGATGAAACTTCAGCGTCAAAACATAGCCTTCGCTTCTAGAAGGGGGGTTAAACGCAAATGGCAAAGCCGGGAGGAGAGGAAGATTGACAAGGAGCATGACATTGTTCTCGTGCCATCGGATGGTGGTTGTGTATCAGGCTCCGAGTCTGATGACACTGATTGGTCGATTGGATGGGTGGAGCCTCATGGCTCGGGGTTCAATAGTGACGGTGATTCAGATGATAGCTTCGCTGTGCTGGTTCCTTGCTATGGGCGCGGTTGCTTGAACTTCGAGAATGATTCGAAAGATAAGCTTCTTGGCACCATTGGAAACATCACACATATATATGCAGCAGGTAAGAGTGTTTGGGGAATTGTTTTCTAATTTATGCCTTTAATATCTGCTTTTTGTTCAATTCATCTTTCCTTTATGTGCATAGTTCAGATAATATCCATCTCCATACCTGCATATGACTTGCAAACATCATTTTGGAAAACTACTCTTCGGTTAACTAATGCCAATATCAAAACTATGAAATGTGGCTTCGGGTTACTGGCTTTCTTGGTTTGAGCCGGTCAGCTAGGTCCTAGGCCGGTTTACCTCCCTGTGGTCATCTGCCGGCTAGGGTCACAAGGCAGGGTTTACTCAGTGCACACCCTCGAGTAGTGACTATGGGTTTCCTCCGTCCCCCAGAAAACCTAAAAAAAAAAAAAAAAACTATGAAATGTGACTGTGATGTCAATTATCAACAAATTTGTTTGGGACTCTCTTTTAATCTAAAGAACATGGTGAGATTTTGACAATAACATTTCGAGGGTGTTTTTAAGGTTCCAAGCTACTTATAACAGACTATATACAGAAGTTGTATACTTGTATGTAATGATTCCCATGCTAAAATCTCTGTAACATGCTCTCATAAACCCACCTTAATTTGCAGAGAACAAGAAGTATATGGAGCAATGGCTATCTTCCCTCCGGAATATCTGACAATATCAAGCATTTGGTACAAACTTGATGTATGCAAACCTAATTATAAACTTTAATCATAATTTATACGAAAAAAAAAAAAAAACAAAACAGAGAGACAAAAACCATGTTTGTGTCTATATATATATACCATGCTATCTGTGGGATTTTATCTACGCTATGCAGGGACCAAACAGCAGAGGATCAAGGTATGATGTTTCCTAAATCACTAAATGTTTGTGTTGAAAAGGATAACGCATAAATGTAACATGTTCCTTTGCAACAAGTAGGTGAAGTGCGTTGTTCCTGTCTCGTTCCCCAGATTATGGTGTGAAGAAATGGCCTCTGGTGCGCTGTGTTGAACGAAGGGCTTGCAAATCTTCTAGAGGGAGGAGAAGAGAAACTGAAGATGGGAGAAAAGAAACAATAAAAGGCCAAAAAACATGGTTGTGTTGTTACATCCTTAAAAGCAAATATTGCTTTGCTTTATGATGTGTGTAAATATGGTCAGGCAGAGATCAGTTGACCTGATTGTTGTAAATGGATCATTATGGCTCATGATAAAACATGACCGCTTCAGTTCTCAATTCTGATGTCAAAACTGGAAATTACTCCCTGAGAGTATATAATATGAATGTATAGTTTTGCATAATCAAATGGGAGGCCTCAGAAGCTCAGCTAGGCCAGCAAATAATAAAATAGAATGTACCTCTATTTTATTTTTTTATTGTTAAATTAACTCATCTATCTATACTATCTATATCAACAGTTGCCTCTAGTGAGGCTCAAATTCACTCCCATCATTCATGTGGGAGTGTTAACTGGGACACCGAATGCCACTAGACCACAAAGTCTTTGGCATCTATATGTATATTATTATTAATAAAAATAAAATCTTCTATTTTAACTTTCCGCCCAACTCCTATACTATTTTACCTACTATTGTAAAATATAGTAATACAATTCTTATTCATACTACAATTGTAAATTAAAATATGATAATACAATTCCTAAAAAATATATATTTGCTTCCCTACTTTCTTAAAATACAATTTTAGATTAAAATTACTTTATCGTAATAATAAAGTTCAAAATTTTTAAATGCATGCCTTGCCTACATAGTACATACCATGGTTTCGTAGAGGTTCCAGTGACGTCCACAAATTGCTTTTTCGACGCAATTGCTTCATTTCTTCATCTGGGAAAGCGTAAGAAACTCTCCCTTAAATTTATTATCCTTCTCTCTATATTATTATATTATTATGAATAATCCTTTTATCATTCCTTATCTGATTAGGACTTTTTATATGTCTCTATATTATTGTTATTGTGAATATTCTTTTTATCATTCCTTATCTAATTAGGATTATTTGTATCCCTATAAATAATCTACTCTACATGTACTTTGTATAGCCAAACAATTCAATATCAACAATCTTCCCAGTTATTACTAACCTAAAGCTTGCGCCCATTTCTCTATCTATCTATAATATATATATATATATATATGGCTTCTCATACTACGCCATGCATTGCAGCTTTATCATGTTTGCTTCTGTTGCTTTCTTCCTTCTCGCAATGCCAAGCACAGCTGTCCCCTACATTTTACAATAAAACATGCCCTAACGCTCTAAACATCATTCGCACTGTAGTAAGGCAAGCTGTGTCCACTGAGCGTCGCATGGCTGCTTCCTTGGTTCGTCTCCATTTCCACGACTGCTTTGTCCAAGGTTGCGGCGCTTCCATATTATTGGACGAGTCACCGACCATTAAGAGCGAAAAGACAGCGTTGCCCAACCTTGGCTCTGCCAGGGGTTATGATGTGATAGAGGCTGCAAAGGATGAGCTAGAGAAAGCTTGTCCCGATATTGTATCTTGTGCTGATGTATTGTCTATGGCTGCACGTGATGCGACTGCTGCTGTGGGAGGTCCGTCTTGGACAGTGAAGTTGGGAAGAAGAGATTCCACCATGGCTAGTCGTATTATAGATCTCCCTAGCCCTTTCGACAATCTGGATAGACTTATATCCAGCTTTGCAAGCAGAGGTCTTAATACAAGAGACCTGGTTGCCTTGTCTGGTGCACATACTCTTGGCCAAGCTCAATGCTTCCTATTTCGCGATAGAATATATGGCAATGGTACTGACATTGATACCAGTTTTGCTAACACTAGAAGACGGAATTGTCCAAAAGACACCGGGAATGGAAATTTGGCACCCCTTGATTTGGTGACACCTAATTCCTTTGATAACAACTACTATAAGAACCTAATGCAAAAGAAAGGTTTGCTTCAATCGGATCAAGTTCAATTCAGCGGTGGAGCAACAGACAACATAGTTTCAGAATATGCAAGGAGCCCTCAGGCATTTCAAGCAGATTTCGCGTCGGCAATGATTAAAATGTCTGAAATTCAGCCTCTCACATGTCAAAATGGGATCATTAAGAAAGTCTGTGGTGTTTTGTACTAGCTTCATTTCTCCAATTTAGTTTTTCCTCTCCATCAATTTAACTAATTGTATTTCTCTTCTTCATAACTGTACTCATTGATCGCAACCTCTTTCTTTTATTGTAACATTATTCCAACTAATTGAAGGTTACGTTATTGTCAACAAAGTTAAAAGCATACACTAATCCACTCAAATTACATATAATTGTTTATAATTTCATCTTTAATTTTATTACTTAAATATATAATAAAAAAATTTATCTGTGCATCACATGGGTAATTAGGCATTTATTGACTCGAATTCAAGTAAGGATAACATAAAGAAAAACATAATTGATGAAAATATATAATAAAAAAATTATCCGTGCATCACATGGGTAATTAGGCATTTATTGACTCGAATTCAAGTAAGGATAACATAAAGAAAAACATAATTGATCCAACTCATTCCATCAATTGCACTATATAATATTCGTTGTTATAATTTATATAATTATATATCAATCCAAATATTCTTAAAATATTATAACAAATCCATTCCGTGCAACGCACGGATGAAAATACTAGTTCTTTGTATAATTCAAAAATATATTTGAAGACTAAATTAGTTATATTAAAAAAAAATGTTATTAAATTGTTCTCAAAAAAAAAAAATGTTATTAGGTTTATTATTATTTACACACCCACAGGCCACATCCACATGCATGTTAACACTACTTAGAGACCAAATCAAATAAAATGAAAGAATATATAGGCTAAAATTCAGGCAAGCCATAATGGTGTTGAAAAAAGAACATTCAAGCTAGCCTCAATATCAGTTGTCTGCAACTTACATGGCAGATTCAAGATTTGCCAATTGGCCAACCAGACATGAAACAGGCTNACTCAATACCTTCATCTCTCAAAAGAATGCTAAGGAACTCCAAGAGATACTGGGTGGCAACAAAAATTAATGTCTGCTCGTCAGATCTAATAATTTCTCTAATCAGATATAAAATGGCAGCATGTTTCTCTTCATGTCTTAGAGTGAAAAAGGTAAGCTTCAAGTCAGGACTTATCTTAGTCTCCAAATCAAGGCGTACTAGCTGAGGGTCTCGAAGACCAGCCTTGGCAAACTCAGCAAGGGCACTTGGTAAAGTTGCACTGAAAAGCAAAGTTTGGCGATTCTCACTTAGATGGGTGAGAGCTGTGTGCAATTGCTGGGAATCGGTCACAATCAAACGCAAGATCGGGAATCAGAGGTTGAATCCGGTCTCTTGGGAGCATCGTACATCGCCGGAAACTGCTCCACCGCTGAATTGAACTTGATCCGATTGAAGCAAACCTTTCTTTTGCATTAGGTTCTTATAGTAGTTGTTATCAAA
>NXFB01000107.1:39864-57297 GCA_002525835.2 Ipomoea batatas
AGACCACAAAATATAAAATGTTGTTAATAATTTAACTCGTGACATTAAAATACAATAATCATGTCCAATCTTCTCGACCATTAATTTCAATGCCCAAATTCAAATCTCTATGTATAACAAAGGGGAGTCAAATTCGAGTGATGGTATTTTATCCATGTCAAAATCTGGCATTTACAATAACAACTGTGACACAAATTATTTTAAATAAAGTAAATATATTTTGCGAACTTAATCAATTATTTAAGGAGTTATTTTTAGCGGAGATCTATTGTCTTTAATTTGGTGGTAATTCTAAATTTAGTACTATCATATTTTAGACATTTTTTGTCATTCAAAATACTTTTTTGGTGAAATCGTATTTTAGACCATGGTATTTTTGTCTCTTCAATTTTTTTAATTATTTTTCCAATTAGTTAATTTCATAGGTTCATTGTCTTTTGTGGCATTTTCATATTTAGTCTCAAAACAATCGATTTTGCCATTTAACAATTCAAACTATCATATTGTTGACACTTTTGGTCCTTTCGATGACTTTTTCAAAGTGAAACCATATTTTAGGCAATGACATTTTTTGTCTCTTCAATTTTTGTTTATTGTTCGGTTTTGTGGGCCAGCTTTATTTATCGTTGCTTCAGTCGTGAATTGACCATCTCCTTCACCTTGCTATTGTCTTCATCTTGTTCAACCGGCCCCAAATCATCCTTCGTCAATGGTGATATCAAGTGTGTGGGGACTTCCTGGTGTGGGAGAATAATTTTTTGCAACACAATTGGAAACCTCATTATATCACCACATAGTCAACTTCAGTTTGAACGCTATTGGGTTAGTCCATGATTTGGTGAATCATATACTATAATTGTAGACCCAATAAAATAGGGGGAAAAAAAAAAAGAAGAAAGAAACATCTTCTTTGTCATCGCAAAATACCATTTGCTAAACTAGGATTTCACTCAAAAAAAAGTGATCAGAATGATCAAAAGTGTTTAAAATATGATAATATGTAGTGTTAATTTACCAAAACGATTGTCTTCAACTAAATTTATAAATGGCACCAAAGGGAATATATATAGGAACTAAGAAGTTAATGTCACTATTTAAAAAAAAAAAAAAAAGTTAATGTCACTGGGACAACGAATGACCCTGGGGGCACCCATGAAAGGGGGTGAACTAGCACTCGAAGATGAAGACTCCTCGAGATTAGACAAAGAAGGGTCGGAAGTCGGCTACGATTCGGAAGATGAATAAACCACCATGATACTGACCTAAAAGAAGTAGCAAATAAATAAATAGAGCGCTCAAGAAAGACTAACTAAGAGACACCTGACGTCAAGATGGAGGATCCACTAGATGACTTGAAAAACAAAAAAACAAATAACATCCTAAAAAAAAAAAAAAAAAAAAAAGAGGGTGTGGCGACCAGTTAGCGTTGACTTAGATGTCATGTTAAACTATTTTATATTTGTATAACTTACTAGTTATCGCACGCTCTTTGCGCGATTAAACCAATGCCCAATATGTATTTTTAAATTAGTGTTCGTTCAAAGTATTCATATAATAATGAGATAACCTAATGGGGTAGCTCAAATGGCAAGTGAACTCTCTTTGTGGGGAAGAATTTCGGGAGAACCCGGGATTCCCCTGGGCCAGCTCCCGTGCCTCCCCTGTGAATTTACCAAAAATAATAATAATGAGATATACAATATGCTAAAATCTATACTACTACAAATTTTGCAGTTCGAATCATAGTAGGACAGTGCAGTTGTAGCGCTTAAATTGTATAAATACTGTAACACTTTTGAAATTTTATACAATAATGAAGGATTAATATTGCCTAAATCCCAATCGTTAAATTTTTTATTTAAATTCACATTTTTTTTCTTTATCTCATTGAAACGGTACACAAGGAAACTTAAGAACACGAGTTTCACGGAATTTAGGCACATGTAATCATTGTTACTGTAAATTTTGTGACACCGAGTAGTTTAAGATTCTTACTCCATACCTGACCTGTATTTGATTCTCTGCATATTCCATTTCTTCTAGAATAAGATTCATATTTATCTAAAATTCATTTTATGAACTAACTCTCGAACTATTTTAGGTTTTATAGTCATAATTAATATAGTGACCTCAATGAGTTTCACCAAGACGACAGCTAATTGTGCTAATGACAATAATTTTAAGTGATAGTTGACTAAGTGAAGATATCAAGTTCACTTTAATGAAACATTTCTAACACTCTTTCTCAACCTGGGAGAATTTTGGCAATATCATGGGGGCCAAACATTAACGGAAGTACGGAGTTAATGATTCCATCGGTGTCAAACATTAACGGAGCCATGTGGCTATTTAAGAGAATAGTCAATACTAATTAAGGGTAAGATATGAAAAATCTTTTAAAATATTTAATCAGAAATTAATATGAACCATTAATTTGAGAAAGTAATTACACTAACATTTATTTGTTCCCGTTAAGAGCCTAAATTTAATACTAAAAAATTAAATAAAAAATACCAAAACCGACATTCGTCTTTGCCACCTATCTTCGATTCATCCAAATATAGATGAAGAGAAGTCACGGCTGACCGCTCACCCTAGTTCAATTTTAAAAAAAAAATTATAGAAATATAAAATAATGGTGTGTTTGGAAACTAGGAAAATGACTTTTGGAAAAAGTTTTATGGAAAATGAGTCATTTTCGAAAAAAAAAATAGTTTCATTTTCCTTGTTTGGTTGCATTATGGAAAATTGTTTTAGTGTATTTGGTTCATGTTTTGGAAAATGAGTAGAATTGTATAATTAAACATTTTAACTGTTTTATTTAGAATATAAAATATTTATAATAATGTTATTAATGATATTTAAAAAAAAAAACCTTGGATTTCCGGTAGAAACCAGCAAATATTGGTTTTTGTCTAAAATCAGACATATTTTGCAGGGGTTGTGATTTTGGCTGAAGGTTGTGATTTTGGCTGAAGGTTGTGCATGGTTGTGATTGTTGGAAGGTATGTGAAAAATGACTTTCGTCAAAAATTATTTTCCTCAAAAACAACCTCATTTTTCCAAGTTAACGAAAAATAATTTTATATTTACTTGACTTTTCAGTCACATCCAAACACTAGATACCCGAAAAATAATTTCCTAAAAATCATTGTTTTGATTCTCAAACACATCCTAATATAACATGACATCCAAGTTAGTAGTAAACGGAAGTCTATATGCAAAATTAGGTAAATATAATATAATTGTATTGTTTTTATGAGTGTGAAAATTCAATAAAAACTTTTTATAATTTAATGGTATTTTTATTTATTTTCTACCGTTTTCGAGTATTATTGACTTTGTTAAAATGTATTATTTGTTCATAACTACTTTCTCAACCTACTAAGCACATGAGGCTCGAACCCCACCCCCTTCCATATAAAAATACAACTCGGTGTCACTAGAGTACAAAATTTTGACTTATTTTCTATCGTTTGATAACATATGTAATCACTTTTCTTTTTTTATTAATTATTACTATATGATGGTGTAAATGTAAACGGGGGTACGGATTTACACCACGTGTATTGTTTGATGTGTATGATGTAGCGTATGGAGTGTGTATGAATGCAGGGAGAAGGGGAAAGGAAGTCATGGCTTTCTTCTTGGAGAAGAAGAGCCATGAACTCTATAGTGAACAAGAGAGAGGGCCGTGAGGCAAGGGATCAAAGGATGCCATTAACAGGAGGGTCAGGTCCTTTATATAGAAATAGGACCTGACCCTTCAGGAATATAATATTCCCAAAAGGTCACTTGCCCTTTAACAATTCCTAAGGGACACCCGACCTTTTAGGGGTACAATAATACACGGACTATATACATTGTATTTCTACAGTAGTCCCTTGGGGTATTTACCCATCACTATATTAACTAGATTTATGTCAAAGACCTTGTAGTCTAGTGGCACACGGTGTATACTCCCTCATGAAAGGGGTGGGTTCTCGCCTCGGTAGAGACAATTGTTGACTCTTTATGTTTCAGTAGGTGAAAGTAATTATAAACAGATACTACATTGTAACAGAGTCAGTAGTACTAAAATAAAAACTCGATTTATCTTCTCATAATTTTGAAAATAAATTTATAAGATACTCCAGTAATATCTAAAAACCTATACTTCAGGTAACCATCAAGTATGCTCAAGTGCTCAACAGCTCAAGGCACTTCGGCGGCCGCTAGTAAATCCTAGGAAAAGATGCTAAAAAAGGGTTAAAAGACAACAAACTGTTAAAGAAAACGAAAAAAAAAAAGAAGAAAAAAGAAAAAGATATCTCGGCTGTCACTTTGCCACTTCGTCGAGGACCCCATTGTTCTTTGGTCCCCGGCGGCGCCTCCCCGTCGCGTAACAGGGAAAAGAAAGCAAAGCTCTTTCCCTTTAGACGGCGACTGGATACCAGCTCTTTTTCTCCGGTGAGCTTCGGCTCTCTTCTCCGGAGAATTTCATAGCTTTGCTTTTGTAATCCGTTCGCGACAAAAGCTCAAAGACAGACATGCCTTCGATGGCTAATGCCGCACAGAATAATCAGCACGATCAACTCGCTAACGGAAAAGATGATCTCCTCAGGTAGGTTTCTAATTAGTATTATGCTCTCCTATCAATTCATACAAAATTTTGCTTTTCCTGCTTTATATATACATGTTTGATTTACTGTCTGTAAATGTCTACAGGCGGCAGAAGATTGAAAAACAAAGAAAATCTTTACCAATTGCTTCTGGTAACTGTTATTCTTCTGTGACATTTGTTTACTGATGTCTGTTGAGGAGTTCTATAATCTATACTGCTTTTTAAGGACTGTTTGTTTTTTAATAAATCATAGAGTAGAAACTGCACACTGTACTTAACTCATTGTTGTTTGTTTTTTTGCCTAGTTGAAAAGCAACTTGTGAAGGAGGTTCATAACAACAACACATTAATAATTGTTGGAGAGACTGGTAGTGGAAAGACAACACGTAAGTTTTCGTGCTTGTGGACTGGAGAAAAGACATTTTAACTGAAATTTCTTGACGAATAATTGTTGCATACTGCACAAAGTTTAATCTTTACTTGATACTGTATTGATTATGGTTTCCTAGAAGTGGTTTCCATCCTTATGTTATTTTATACAAGAAGATAAAGTTCATTTATTTTTCTGTTGTGTTATTCTTTTTTTTATAAAACCTTTGCTATTATTTCATTTTGCATAGAATGCATATTGCTTTCCTGTTAAGACAGGGGCTAGGACAATTTCCACATAATACAAGTTTGTAGGGTTTGGGGCACGAACGTTTACCTATGATTTTAAAAATGTTGTTCTAGGGATTGAAAAATTGACCTAACTGTCAACTAGTAGCACTTTGTTGCCATGGACAACCTTCAAAGGGCCTTTAAGCTATTGCTTAAATCTATTACAACAAAGGATTAGTATAGGGAAAATGACACTTTCTGTCCTTGAGTTATAGGGAAATAGCACTTTTCATCCCTCAATAATACTGTCTCCGGTTTTCGTTGCAAAATGATTTTTTTTTTTCGTCTCTCAATTGTCTACAAAGAAACTTTTTAAACTCAACCTTAACAAAATTTAGAGACGAAAAAAGCCACTTTGCAACAATTAAGGGGACCCTAAAAACTACGCTGCAGACAATTGAGGGATTAAAAGGGGTGACAATATAATTGAGGGACGAAAAGTGCCATTTTCCTATCATTTAAGAATGAAAATTGCCATTTCCCTATTAGTATATGATTTCCAAAAGAAAATGGGTACATTAATTGCTCAAAATATTAAAAAGCTTGTTATTTTAAGATTTCATAAAATGTCATTCGAAGATAACAAAGCATGCTTCAAACTGCTATTCGTCTCTTTGGCTTATGTTTTAACTTTTAATGGCCACATTGTTTCAGAGTTACCTCAGTACCTTTATCACGGGGGATTCTGTCGTGATGGTGGAATTATTGGGGTCACTCAACCAAGACGTGTTGCAGCCATAACTGTTGCAAAACGAGTTGCTGAGGAATGCGGTGTTGAATTGGGTCAAAGGGTTGGATATGCCATTAGATTCGAGGATGTAACTTCCAACTCAACAAAGATCAAATACATGACAGATGGTTTGCTTCTGAGGTAACATGAGATATGATGTTGTTGCATATAAAGTCTGTTCTATCCGGGGAAGAACAAATATTTCTCTTGATTATTGCGTTTGATTCATTTACACAATTTGATAATATATATATGATTACAGGGAAGCATTATTGGATCCATACCTCTCCAAGTATTCTGTTATTATTGTTGATGAGGCTCACGAGAGAACAGTCCACACTGATGTCTTACTTGGCTTGTTGAAGAATGTACAGAAAGCAAGGTTACAAAATGCCCATGAAGGGGTAAGTGTTGATAGTACAAAGCCTAAGAATGAGCTGCTGTTAGAGGATAAACAGGATGCTCATTTTGATGGTATCTTCAAAAAGTGTCGGGCCAAAAACTATACCCCATTGAAACTGATCATCATGTCTGCTAGTCTGGATGCACGAGTTTTTTCTGAGTACTTCTGTGGTGCTAGAGCTGTTCATGTTCAGGGGCGACAATTTCCCGTAGATATATTTTACACCCATCAGCCAGAGACGGATTACATAGATGCAGCATTGATTACTATCTTTCAGGTGTTTATCTAATTCTATTTGCCTATTTCATGCCATTTGTTGGGTATGTCTCATATGTACGGAACGGAGCGGAGTGGGTTAGGGGCACGGTACAGTACATGGGTATTTTAGTACATGTACATGTTTAGGGTTGCATATAAATACGATGCTTGTAACCCTGGATGTTTGATCATCACCATCACAATTAATAACAGAACAGCTTCGGTCCCGTACACGTAGGCACATTTCCGAATCACGTAAATCTTGTCTTATTTACTTTCTGCCATTGTTATTGATTCTTGTCCTCGTTAATCTCTTCATAAATGTTTTAATTGCTGTATATGTAATAATGTTCTTGTTGTCCAATTCAAAATCTATTGTAACAATTTGTCATTACTTCATTTCCTTGTGTTTTAGATCCATTTGGAGGAAGGCCCGGGAGATGTACTAGTTTTCCTTACTGGCCAAGAAGAGATTGAATCTGTCGAGAGGCTTGTTCATGACCGCCTACAACATTTGCCTGAAGGCAATAGGAAGCTCTTAACCTTCCCCATATTTTCTTCTCTTCCTTCTGAGAAGCAAATGAAAGCTTTTATGCCCGCACCAGCTGGATTTCGTAAGGTTGGTTTATTGCCACACTATACTTTTCTCAAAAATGGCAATAGGGGCGTTTAGTTTCTTATATGGTTTTGCCAGCTCTATATATGCTTCCTGTTGTCTTATAGGTGATACTGGCAACTAATATTGCCGAGACATCAGTGACAATACCTGGAATCAAGTATGTTATAGATCCCGGGCTGGTGAAAGCACGCACCTATGATGCTGATATGGGAATTGACTCGCTGATTGTTGTGAAAACATCCAAAGCGCAAGCACTACAGAGAAGGTCAGATTTTTAATGTGAAAATGTCTGTGCGAAATGCTGTCACATGTTGTTCCCCCTGCCCCGTGCCGAGTTTAGCATTAATATCCATTTATCCAAGTTGGTTACGAGTTTAAGAAGAGAATCTTTTGTTAAAGTTTCACACTAGCTTTGGTGGGTTGACATACACAGGTTTTTCGGTTTGGATTTGAGTTCTAGTGGTATGAAAAAATGTATCGAAGTGTTAAACTTGAATCACGAAAGTTAGTGTTAGGAAATTGGTTTACTTTCCTTTCCCGCTTTTGAATCAAACCAACTAACCAAGTCTTGATTTAATTCGGTTTTAATTAGTGGGCGTGCTGGCCGTGAAGGACCTGGAAAATGCTACCGCCTTTATCCGGAAAGTGAGTTTGAGAAACTTGATGATTCCACAATTCCGGAAATCAAGAGATGCAATCTCTCAAATGTTGTGTTGCAGCTCAAGGCTCTAGGGATTGACAATATTGTTGACTTTGACTTCATCGAGAAACCTAAAAGGTGATTACGAGAAATTACCTGTTGTGTCTGCCTCTTTGTTTTCTGATTTTATTTAAGGTGGCTGTATTGTCTATTCTATTTACACTTGATGAATGAGTGGTAAATAGTAAATACTATACGCCTTTTTCTCTCTTTTATTAAAACGAATTTTGAGAATAAGAAAATAAAATAACAGGTCATCCCGATCATCATAAATGTTGCTTTGCTTCCCTCATTGGTTCTCCTTTATTATGACAGGATGGCATTGGTCAAATCACTGGAGACTCTCTTTTTATTGGGTGCTATAACAGAAAATAATGAACTGTCTGATCCCATCGGGCATCAAATGGCCAGGTTGCCATTAGAACCCATGCATTCGAAGGCTCTCATTCTTGCGAGTCAGTTTGGGTGCTTGGAAGAAATGCTAATATCTGTTGCAATGCTCTCGGTCGAATCCATCTTTTATGCTCCTCGTGAAAAGTTGGAGGAGGTATGCCTTCGAGACCCGACCTGACCCTCTTGATGCCTTCATGTCATCTGCATCATAGCTTCGTTTATTTCTGTGTAAACCTGAACAGTTCCTCTTCATTTTGGGCAGTCACGAAATGCATTGAAAAGCTTTGCGAGTCCCGAAGGAGATCATTTGACCTTGCTTACTGTATATCGTGCTTCAAATGAGCTCTTTGAGAAGAGCAAGATCGCAAACGGTGAACTTAAAGCTGAAAAGAATCTCAGAAAGTGGTGCAAGGATAATTTCATTAACAGCCGCTCCCTAAGACATGCACGTGACATTCACAGGTTTGTTATTGTTATATTCTAAGATTGGGCCGAGGCCATTTAACTGGATGCACATGGGCCAAACCACAGTAAAAGAGTTAATCCAATCAATTAGCTAGTGTAATTCATAACCTTATAAACTCATATGTTCTCTCTTATACCGGGCCAACGGAAGCCCTGAAGTCCACCAAAGTGGACTGAACAGGCCCTGATACTATGTTATATTTTAAGATTGGGCCAAAGTCACTCAACTGTGCTATAATGTACATAGACCAAACCATACTAAAAGACTGAATCCAATCGTGGTAGTTCCAAAACAGAATAGTTTTCACGATACATGTCTAGTTTTTTTAAGATTTTTTTTTTCTGGTTCTTTTGCAGTCAAATTCATAGGAACGTTGAACAAATGGGTCTTCGGATCTCTTCCTATGGAGAAGACACGCTTCTCTTCCGTAGATGCCTGGCCGCTTCATTTTTCCTGAACGCAGCTCTGAAGCAGCCCGACAGTACATACAGGTATTGCGTTGGACTTCATTTTCCCATCTGAATCGTATAACCTAGTTACTCACACACTACTTCAAAGTTCAAACTTCGTTATCTCTTCATTTGGCAGGGTTTTATCGAGTGGTTCCACAGTTCAAATCCACCCGTCTTCTGTGCTGTTTCGAGCAAAACCCGAGTGCATTGTGTTTAATGAACTAGTGCAGACTAACTATACCTACGTTCGCAACATCTCCAGAATTGATTACTTGTGGTTAGCTGAGCTAGCCCCTCATTTCTATGCCTTGCAAGACTGACTGATCTAGTGATAATTAGTTCTTTATATTCTTTGTTCGGGGAAATCATAGGATTACTTGTATAACGTTTGTTTTAGAAGGAAATTAAAGATGTTATCAATCTTTTTAGTACATTTAATGAGGGATAAAGAGTTAAGATTTGATACATAGGATGATACAAACAGAGAAAGGATTGAAACATTCAGACATTGTATGAAATTTGGATTGGAAACTATGCAATCAAATTGGATTGGGAGTAGGAGGACCCTCCAAACGAATGTAGTCATACATAAGACCATGAAAGGCACTTGTATTCCTTGATTGTGTAAGGTATACATTATTGTCTCCTTGCAGCAGCTTCTCACTTTGTATCTCAATGTTGAACAAATAGTAGAGGCCATGAATGCCATGCCTTGCTATCGAGTTATCGCTCCCGATTAATCCGCTTGAGAACTCGGGTGGACTCGCTTCTGGGTCGTTAATCCTCACCTGCCCCAATGTGTTATACAAAACTTAAAAGATTAACGCAGTTAAAAATCTAATTCATTTTGTGAAAGTTGAGTGATGAGGAAAGCACGCAGCCATTACTCGAGGGTATGCACGGGGTAAATTTCACCTTGTGATTCTAACCGGTAAAGGACAGTAAATAGGTAAACTAGTCTATGTTGTTCATAGTTGATCGTTTGGGAGTCAAACTTATAACCTTATGGTTATCAAGTCAACAGCCTGGCCAACTTGACTGTATTATCCCTAACATTTTTCATTTTACAAGAGTGAAAAAACTAGCAAATTAAATGTAAATTACACCTCTAAAATAGAGAATGTGGCAGACGAAAGTGCTACTCTTAGGGTGTAGTTTCCTGTCTGATCAACACTGTCTAGTTTGAATTTTACTTGCCAAGTTGTTGCTTTAAATGAATTGTCACCTACTTTTCTGCAATGCCAAAAAAAAAAAAATCATTTCAATTTAAGAAACATACCATAGAATAATATAATGATCTTTTTTAAAATGTCAGTGTCTTTTGTACCAAGTACAACTATGTATAGTATACTTGATTGCATCTGATACTATAGAAATTAGTATCCAGTACAACTTAAATAACATACACAATTGTACCTGGTACAAAATGACACGGAATGTTAAGAAGTAGAGATTCTCGAAATAATATTAATGTAACTAATAATATGAAATGTTTGCACCTATTCACATGGGCATAAAACCAATCTTTCTGGTAGTCACTAGTCCCAACTGTATACACCAAATCCCCATCTGGATACAATTCTGCATATCTCTCCCACAGTCCATATTGTCTAAACCTGTTTAAAGAAACAAAACATCATTGAATGCCAACACAATCCTTTAATAAATGTTGCGTATGTGTCCTATGTTACTTGGAAAATAACAGGTGTTGAAGCCTAACGAATGAAGCAAAAACACCTGTTTCTGTGGTTCGAACCCAAACCACGTTCAATGGGTCGGGGGATACAGTACAAGGGTAATTTTGTAATTGTACCGTTGTCTCTAAAGGTTTTATAATCACAATTAGTAAAAAGCTCATCACTTTAGTAGACGTAGGCTCTCAGCCTATCCACCAAAACTCTTCTTTCTCGTGTTTTCTGTCCTTGATCTCTTGATCCCGTTTTTCAATTGAGAACACCAATAACACATGTGTTTGGAGAAAGAATCCAGGAAGGGAAATGTTACCTTTCTGCAGGGAGGTTTACTAAGAGCTTATTGATGTACATGGGATCAGGTTCAGGGATGAAGAACTCTGCAGCAGTGCGATCGGGGCAGCCGATTTCCCACAATGTTGGGCCATTTCTTGGAGGGTTGTACACAAGATCACCAACATCAATTTCACAACCTGGACACAAATGCATTAATCTCATTCCACAATCCACTCATTTGATGTGGTTGAAGTTACAGACACTGTAAAGTTTTTGCAGGCTGTGATGAGAGACTAGAACCTGCAGTGATTTCAATGGCTTCTGCACACTTATAGTCCCCAACAAAGCCCGGGACCCAAGCATAAAGATTATAGTCCCCGGGGCGAATGTTGTTGATCATGAAAACGCCTTCGCTGTCTGCTTTTGTCCAGAACTGATAGCCCTGAAAATATAAGTATGCTCAACACAAACTCTCAGTATCTATAGCGAAGACGCAACTTTATTTATATTACCACATTTTTGAGAGGCAGGGTGCTGGACGCCTGGACGCCTGGACGAGGCCCTTCAGGCCTCTGCCCAAGCGGCCAACACATTGGCTAACTATACATGTTTATTATAGTCATAAAGGTAAGATGAACAAAATTTTACCTTGTTTTCCTTTTGAAATGATCCAGTGGCTCCAGGGGGAGCCAGCCCTACATAAGCACCCTCTGCTGGTATACAGTCTTCACTGATATATCTTCGCAACAATAATTTTTCAACAACACAAAAACCGAGTTTTCATTTGATAGTTAAGGTTTATGATGATTGCAGACAAGAAGACAACACAGATCGATATACCTGTCTTGAACTAGTAGTCTCCCACTTATGGCGCCTCGTTGATCAGCGCGTGGAAAATCTTCTGAAGCCGGGAAACTGTAAGGCCAACTTTGAACTTCATTCTTCATCTAAATTAGTACAGGCAATGAGAATGTGATCAAAAAAAAAAATCAACATTGTACCCATGAAAGTACTAAACTAACTCTACTTTGGCCCTGTTTGGTAAATGGCTGTTAGCTGATTGTAAAAAAGTGTTTGGTAAATTAACTAATAGCTGATAGCTGTTTGGTAAATGTTTTCTATGTATACCTGTTCCTTAGCATCATCCCAGAGTGAATAGGCATCATCTCTGTCCACTACAGAATTAAGATAGATGAAAACAGGACCGAACACTTTCTTCCACGGCTCGCCTGGTGCAAATTTGATCACCAAATCCTCTCCCCCATAGTGAGTACTCACAAACATCTGAAGGGGACAATTTGATCAACATGGAGTCAAAACAAGAGTACATATATAGTTAAGGTTGTTGTGTTTGAGGTCAAGATTCCTAGGAAAGTAGCATACTGCAAGAGTTGTTGGATTGACATGGGAAGTGAGATCCTGCTTAATAGGTCCACCAGTCCTGAACTCATTGCTGGGAGTGATCTGCCAGAACCCCACTGGAGGGTCGAAACATATAAACCCGTGCACTTTGTTATCCTTATTCTCGCACGAGTACTGATACTTGTCATCAACCTGATCACGAAACCCGGGACCAAAAAACATAACAAGTGCACAATTATGTTAAGCACTGCAGCACATTGTTGGATTTGGAAAAAATAAGGTTGATATATAAATGCTATGAACAAATACTGCATTGTAACAGAGTCAATAGTACTAAAAAAAAAGAGGTTGATATATAATAATAATACTTCTCCTTTGAATTCTGGCTCAACGGGATCAACAAGCAGGACCGCTTCTGGATAGGCTAATTCTTCGCCTCTTGGGGGTAAGCGATCTTCGGGGAGGGGCAAGAATCTCTGCCTGTCATCTGCCATGGCCATGTAATGGAACCTGAAATTGACGAATATGTTCTGTCTCAACTAAAAGGCTAAGCTGATAGCGAGACTGTATGTATATATTGTATATATTATGCTCAACAAACACAACCTAATTAAACTACATATCACTTTACTTTTCAATCTTGAGCATGAAAGCTATCCTGGTTTCATTGAGGTTGAATGCTGGCATATCCTCTGTGTGTTCATAAATTGCATAAGAGTAGAAGCCCGGGGAGCCTTGGAGAATTATGAACCTAAGAACAGTCATAAAAGGGTGATTGTTACATACACAATATAGACTCTAACGATCACTATATATATATACTTAAACTTCAACCATCAGACCTCTTATCTATACTTAATGGTGAATGCTCTCCCTGCAAAGAGGGATCCCATTTTCGCGTGAATGAAAGCTCTACCACTTCATCACTGAAAGTGATGACTTGAAAACTAGTTCCTTCAATCCTTCATTATTAGAGCCAAATGCACCTTTCAGTTCAGAATAACTATAAAAGATCATATCATATATTCATATCTATGCATGATATAATGGGAATTTACGTGTCGAATTTTCCTCTTGTTCCAGAGCTTCCAGCTTCGCTCCAGTTTAAGTCCCAGAACCTGTATGATGAGGTTAATCACACCAAATATATTCTTTAAGTTGTATAGCTATTTTGCCCACAAAGGCGAAATAACTCGCCCTAACGCCCCTCACATCCCGGCCCAACAAAATTGTGGAGGGGTGTCTCACGGTGATTCAACGATCGATTAGGTAGGAGGACTTGTCCACAAGGAGCCACACCCATAAGAGGGTGAAACTTTCACACTACGGTTGTCAGGGGGTGAGGACCTGTCCATAATGAGCTACCCCTGTAAGAGGGTGAAACTTCCACACTACGGTTGTAAGGGGGTGGGACGACTTGTCCACAATGAGCTACCTCCGTAAGAGGATGGAACTTCCCCACTGTGACTGTCAGGGCTTGACCTAGCGTCCTTACCCACAATCTGTCACCCAAGAACCAACTGAGCTACCCGTGCTGGTTGTGTAGCTATCTTGATTAAACAAAAGGTTTTAAGATGTGAAATGGAACAAACCCTCCATTCAAGCTTGGATTACTAAGCTCAAGTAAATTGTCAATTCCACCATATTGAATTCCAACAATTGTTCCACCAGGATTTGTCAGCCTGAGCTGAAATATACCATTATCTACCACCACCTGCAACAATTTTAGCCTATATATAATTTTAAGAAAAATGAAACTTTTAAGCAGTTTTCACATCACTGATTTGTAGACATGCAGTAAGACTAAATGGAACATACTTGATCATCTTGTTGAATAAGTTGCACAGCAGCAGCTGACATTTTGATGCTTTTAAGGTTATGATCAGTCTGTGATCTCCAAAAGCCAAAAACTCATTGTCAATAAATATACTTTGATCAGTATAGTTCACCAGTAGTTTATATGAAAAACAAAAACAAAGGAGCAAAGGGGTTTACCTTTTGGTCTACCCTTCAATGTGGATGGAGAAAGCAGAAGGGGTTTCTTGATATATATATAATGTGTTATTAGCCTTGAAGTGTCAGCCAAGCATGATTTCTTTAAGGGAAAGCTAGTTTTGCCATCCTGTCAATTAAAGTGTAGCCCAGGATTTCCACCGTCGAATACAGTTACTAATCCGATTTAAGGTTACTCCATATATCCAAAGTCCATTGATTATGTCAAGACCTTATGATCTAGTGGCACCCGGTTGCACTCCCATATGGAAAGGGGTGGGTAATAGATACTGCATTATAATAGAGTCAGTACTACTCCAATAAAAAAAGTCCTTTGATTATAAGGATGAATGGGTTCCTTTCACTCAACCATACTCCAAGTTCGTAACTTTATAAGTTTGATTAGAGATTTAGAGCACATGTTGCCATGGACATAAGCAAAAAATTAAATTAATTGCCAACATTTCATGCATCCCTCCATTATTTCAGAATTTTGAGAAATGGTTTCCTCAACCTTTAATTTTGTTGACATTGACATAATAACAGTACTACTTTCCTCTGGGAATTGTAATAACCTCACATCATCATGTTGACAAAGAGACAAAAGGGAAATCTTTTTTATCTTTTCTTCCACATGCAAATAAAACTCCCATACTCTCATGCCCATATAGAGGAGGCAAGTTTAGAATGACAAGAAAGTATTTGCCATGAGTTTGAAACTTTATAGTTACTAAGAAAACTGTCTGACTTTATTGGGATTGTCATAAGAATTGTGTACGAGGATCTGACTAACTTAACTGGGATTGCCCCAATTATGTTGTCTGACTAACTTGACTGAGATTGCCCTAATTGTCATAAGAATTGTGTATGAGGATCCACCCACATATACTAATCCAAGAGTCACCAACGCCTCCACGGAAGCTAGATCTCATGACCTCCCATATGGGTGAGTCACTACATGTCATCTGAGCACAAGGTGCTTGGCAACTTTCTTTTCTTGTTTGTTTTAAATTACTCCGTATTTATTTACTTTTATTTTGGATGATGAAAATTCAAACTGTCACGTTCTATCATAATTATTGTCCAACATCTTAAAGTCAATAATTTAATACCAAAGTTTCAAACAATGGTACAAAAGTTTAACTAGTTTCATACATAATGACTTTTTATATTCATTGCATAGATTATATGATTGTAATTTTAATAACAATTTGTATAAACTATTTCACCTTTATTTTTTATTTGAGAAATAATATCAATTTTTTAATATATGATGAACATATAAACTAAATGACTAAATCAAGTTAGACCGATTTTTTTAAATTTAAGTTTTAAAAAAAATTGATTTTAATTATACCAACATTTTGCGAGAGTCTGACTCTTACTTAGAGAAGACTTGGTAAATAATTCTTTCACACACAAAAATCTTACAATTTATTAATAGCTCGATTAACAATTGTTTCAAGTTGTTGGGTTACTAACATATAGGAGCAACCCCTTGTCCAATTAAATTACAAGGTTCCAAGTTAGAATCTTCATATGAGCAATCTATTAGCCTTGCTTCTTGGCTTAAATTGGCCTTGCTTCTTGGTTTAAATTGGTTAGTTATGATCAACTTAAATTAGATTACCTTAGTCATTTGCCACAAGTCAAGCTTCACCCAAAAAGTATTTATTGTGAACTTTCTCCTAAATCAAAGGGTTACTAACATTTATTTTTTAATAATAAATTACCAACCTTAAAATATTTTTTTTGAGTACTATTGACTCTGTTACAATGTAGTATCTGTTCATACATACTTTCTCAACCTACTGAAACACAGTAGCCGCTCGACTACAACGTCTTTGACACCAACCTTAAAATATTTGATTATTACAAGAAGTTATGATTTTTTTTTTCCACCGCCTTTTGTTGTAGCTTTGTATTAGGAGAACCAGCGGCAGAAGGCCCACTATTTGTACCTATGCTGTTGTTTTTGTTAGCAAACAAAATTGAAACTTCAAAGTTTGGGAACAAGGAAAAAACAGACAAAAATTTTTCTTTCCAAAGACTTTTGCAGAGAGGCAGAGAAGATGAGGCTTAAAAGAAAGGTCACTATGTAACAGAGAGAAGCAACAACACTAAAGTGTATTTTCTTGAATGAATCTCTGCTAAAGAGCCCACCTTTTGAAGCCATTACAACACACCTCGATCTAGTGTTCATGAAAAGATTGCACCCCAATCCCGAGGGCTCTTACTGGTCCTGCCTCAAAACGTTAGTAGCAAATCTATAGGTTCTCCAAAGTGTTTATAAACTCGGCCCATAATAGGGCCAATTCCATACACGAAGCAAAGCTATTAACGTTTTGGATTGGTAGACCAGTTGCACTCTCCTAGTGTTTATGAATAATTAATAAACGAGCAGCAACACCTAGCTAGGGCATACAAGATTCAGGGCCTTCCAAGCGGATATAGTCATACATAATCCCTTGGAAGGGGCTGGTGCTCTTCGCTTGTGTTAAAAATATAGTATTTTCTTCTTGGACGAGTTGTGTGCCTGGGATGTCCACACTGAACAGCCAATAGATCCCGTGAATGCCGTGTCTTGCAATGGCATTGTCAGCTCCAATCTCTCCGGTTGAGAATAGAGGAGGATCAGCCGTTGAATCATTCAACCGGACCTATCACAAGAGTTCAATGTTGCAACAGTGTAAATACTCCGAGGCAAAACCGGTCTGAATTTGTTCTTAAAGATTGCATTTAATTCATACCTGTAAATCTGAATGGTTAACAGATGCAAGAGCTAGTCGTAATTTGTATGTTCCAGCTTGATCAATGTTATCAATCTT
>NXFB01000107.1:58155-69330 GCA_002525835.2 Ipomoea batatas
CCCAGACCATATTTGGAAGGTTCTGGTTGGAAATATGCAGAAAGTTCACATTTGGGTGATAATAGAAATACGGATGTTGCAAGTGAAGAAGTGGGGTGTAGAGAGTATGGGAACTTAAGCTTTTCAGACACATGTTATAGTGATAGAGAGGGTAGGGAAAGCTGTAAATTTGGTGATTTGGATGAGTTTGAAGAGTCGGGAAAGGAAGATGGAGGGGAGAGTGATGGCGATGACGATGGCGAGGATTTTAAAATTTTGGATTCATTTGATAGGAATCAAAAGCAAAGTAATTGGTGTAAAGTGAAAACTGAGGAGGGGGTGGAGGATGAAATGAGACATCCTTTGGTAAAAGAAATATGTAGGTTAATTGATTCGAGAGCATCATGGACGCCAAAGCTTGAGGGGGAACTAAGGCGCTTACTAAAAAGCTTGAAGCCTCTGCAAGTTTGTGCCGTATTAAGGTCTCAATCCGATGAAAGGGTTGCCTTAATGTTCTTTTATTGGGCAGACCGGCAATGGAGGTATAGGCACGATCCGGTTGTGTATTATGAGATGCTTAGAGTTCTAAGCAAGACTAAGTTGTGCCAAGGAGCTAAACGTGTTCTCCGGCTCATGGCACGGAGAAGAATCGAACTCCAGCCTAAAGCTTTCGGGTTTCTGATGGTTTCTTTTAGTCGGGCTGGAAATATGAGGAAAGCATTACAGGTTCTTACTTTGATGCAGAAAGCGGGAATTGGGCTAGATTTGGGAATATGTAATACTGCAATTTATGTTTTGGTGAAGGGGAATAAGTTGGAGAAGGCATTGAGGTTTTTGGAACGTATGCAACTAGTTGGAATTACACCCAATGTTGTCTCGTATAATTGCTTAATCAAGGGGTACTGTGATGTCCATCGAGTTGAAGATGCACTCGAGCTTATTGCACAGATGCCATATAAAGGATGTCCCCCGGACAAAGTGAGTTACTACACAGTAATGGGATTTTTGTGTAAGGAGAAAAGAGTGGATGAAGTAAAAGAGTTAATGGAGAAGATGACAAAAGATAATGATTTGTATGTTGATCAGGTTACTTATAATACTCTTGTACATATGCTCTCAAAGCATGGCCATGCCGATGAAGCATTAATCTTTTTACGGGAAGGGGAAGCCCGAGGGTTCTGTATTGACAAAGTTGGATACAGTACAGTAATAAACTCCTTCTGTAAAGCAGGGAGGATGGATAGGGCAAAAGAGCTCGTTAATGAAATGATTGCCAATGGGTGTATTCCCGATGTGGTAACTTACACTGCTGTTGTGAATGGATTTTGCTCTATAGGAGAGGTCGATCAAGGGAAAAAGCTACTCCAGCAGATGTACAAACAAGGTTGCAAGCCAAACACGGTATCATACACGGCCCTTTTGAATGGGCTTTGTCGAACGGGGAGATCTTCAGAAGCAAGAGAGATGATGAACGTGAGCGAGGATGTCTGGTGGAGGCCCAATGCCGTGACATATAGTGTTGTGATGCACGGCTTTCGTAGGGAAGGAAAGCTCCTCGAGGCGTGTAATGTAGTCAGGGAAATGATTGGAAAGGGATTTTTCCCTTCTCCCGTTGAAATTAACCTACTTATTCAAGCTCTTTGTCGAGAGGAGAGAGCAGTCGAGGCAAAGAAGTTTCTGGAAGAGTGTCGGAGAAAAGGGTGTGCTGTTAACGTCGTAAACTTTACTACTCTAATTCACGGTTTCTGTTCAAAAAACGATTTGGGTTCTGCTCTTTCCGTTCTCGATGACATGTATTTGATTAACAAACATCCAGACGTTGTCACGTATACAACACTAATAGGCGCATTAGGGAAGACCGGTAGGATCGAAGAGGCAATCGAAATGACCAAGAAACTGCTCCATAAGGGTTTGGTTCCTACTCAAGTGACATATCGTACAGTCATCCATCACTTTTGTCAGCAGGGTCGGGTCGAGGATCTATTGAAGTTGTTAGAGAAGATGTTGTCGAGACAAGAGTGCCGGACTGTGTACAACCAAGTCATTGAAAAGCTGTGCGGTTTTGGAAATCCAGACGAGGCTTATAAGCTTTTGGGCAAAATTCTCCGGACCGCTTCAAGAACTGATGCCAATACCTGCCACATTATTATCGAGTGTTATTTGAAAAACGGAAACCCTTTACTCTCGTATAAGGTTGCCTGTCGAATGTTGAAGCGGAATTTGGTTCCCGATTTAAAGTTGTGTGAAATAGTGAAGGAGAAGTTGATGTTAGACGGGAAAGCATGCGAGGCAGACAAGCTTATGATGCTTTTAGTGGAACGTGGCCACATTTTGCCTAAACATCAGCAAGAATTGACTTGAGGTGCATTTAAACCTTTTTGAGCTTTTCAGTTTCATTACTCTGCCTAAACATCAGCAACGATAGTTCATGTTTATTTTCTAGGTGAACAAAATGGAAGGAGCTTTAAGTGTAGACTGAAGGGCATTCTATTTGTTATTCATTTAATTGTACACTTAAAGAGCTTTAAACATGTACATTGTATTTAGGGAAAGTACTTTATTTGAGTACTGAAAGTACATTCAATACACGAATAATGCACTTTTAGTATATTAAAAAATGTACTTTTTGTTATAGTTCACATAGCACATGATCCACACAATAATTTTCCACAGGTACTGAATGTATATTATTTAATAATATGGTTCATACAACTATATAGACCATAGTCCAAACAATAATGATTGAAAATTTCTCATCAATTTCAATCTTCATATATTCACATCTCAAATTTTTTGTTGCTCAATTTTTCAATTGCTCTAAATGTCTTAATGTAGTAGCAATGAAGAATAATAAATGGCATTTGATATGGAATGGATGAATCATTAAAAAAAAAAAAAAAACTCCAACCATGAAGAACATGGGTTTTAAAAGATGAATTAAATAGTGGATGGAATGTTGGAGTCTAATAAAAGCTTTAAAAAAAACCGAAGATGCTCTAAGATAGCGTAGTAAACTAAATAAAAGGATGTTTATGTAATAATCAAATATAAAATGAGTTTCATACAATAATAAATGATTCTTCCAAGCATTAGACCTAAAAACGTGAAGAGCAGCTTGCGGAAGAATTAAGAGCAGTGCATAATCTACTTACGAATAGCAGTTTATTACGTCAACACCTCCAATTTTGCACGAATAATGTCCAACTCAAATGAAACTGTTTAACATTGACTTGTACAAACATGAAAGATAATTGTGCAGCGAGTAGCACGGTAAATTCTAAGATGGTAGTATTGCCAAATTAACTCATCCATACTACTAATGTACTTGAACGTGCTCAGCTTTCTTTGGGTAAAAAAGCGACCCTAACAAAACAGCAATCCCGGTTATTGCAATGGTAAACAGCAGCTGCTTCTTGGAAAATTCATTGGGGCATCTTGGAGCACCACGATCTTGTTCAGCTTCCCTTGCATTCCTAAAGAGATAACACTAGAGCATCAGTGCAAAGCTATGATGGTTTTTGTTTTTTTTTTTTCTTAAAGTTGGCCAAAACTATCTGAGTTACTATCCATGTAAACTACAAATAAATGCATAAATCCAGTTTCACAAATATAGGTTCAGTGAATTAATATTAAACCATTAAGGGCTAAAGTTGACACCGTTATGACCCATCTTGTTGTTCAAAAACCAAAAAAGATGCTTCATTTCAATTGGGGTTTCCAAACCAGCTTTGTGAATGTAAAATGTTATTGGACTTTCATTTCCCATTGAACAGTGCCATGAGTTGCAATAATAAGATCTGCGCACTTTCTAAGAGGTTGGTGAAAGAACTAATAGAGTAGAGAATGTTTTACCGGGAAGTTTCTGCAACATTATCTGTTATTCCATTGCATCTGCTCTCGTGGACATCCCTTTCTCGGAGCCTAATGTACCTGCTACAGAGTTCACATAGTTCTGTACGGTTCCCACATACTTCCTGAAACATTGATGACGAATTAACTTTGTTTAAAACTGGATGCAATAGTGCAGTCAGTGGTAACTATTTTACCTGATGCTCAAACAAATCGATTGCAGGCAAAGGAAACTCGCAGTATTCACATGTAACGATCCTTTGCGGGCAATTTTCGCCCTTGTGAACAGCTAACACTTCACGTTCCATTGTCTCACTGCACAAAGAGCAGGACACCTGCATCAATATAAATATCAGAACTGAAAACATGACAGGATAAAAAGGATGGAATGGGCAATTTTTTCCATCAATAAAGCATTTAGTATCAAAACATTTACAAACCTAACCCCATGTTGGCTGCACCAAGTTAATGTTCATTAATCCTGGTGGAGAGTTTTGCCACTAATCATTTTAGAGTATAATATAAAAACAGCCATATGAGGCCAGAATTACATTTACCAACCATTTACAATCAAGAATAATATTAAGGCCCCAAGAAACTTGCTTCCATATTTTAAAATCCGTAAGATTTTAATCAATAGTTGAGTCAAGTAAATCTAGGAAATCCATAGGGAATGAATTTAGATATGCTGATATGCAGAGGATAACAAACCTATTGTGCCCTGGTGTATGTTATGGGAATTCAGATATTTGAAAAGCTACAAATATATTGTTTAAAATAATACACATACACACACACACACACACACACGAACCACATAATAACATCATGAACCACAACCAAGACACTGACTGACAATATGAGTAAACAGGTCAGGTTTCCATACAAGGGCACACCAACAACAGATCCTCCCAGATTGATGTTATAAATGAATGTTTTGACATCAATAATTCTTTAAGTAACTGGAATAAGGCAATTCACAATATGGGAGCACAGGCGAACACCAGAAGAATTACTGATACATGCACAACAAATAAATTAAGACAAAAGAAAATACAATGCTCTCTCCTCAATACGGGGCTAAATATTCTATATTGACCCCCCAATAATTGAGAATCCATTATCACCTAAAGCAGGAAATGGGTTTTACTTACCGGAGCATGAGTGCTTAAGAAATGTTGTTCTGCATGTATCTTAGGAACCATGTCGCCACAAATTTTACATTTTTCTAGATTCCGTGAGCAGTGAGCAAAATGCAAATCAAGATTTGAAGAAGGAATTGCTCTGTCACTGGAAATTTATTAATGTTAGTTTCAAGGGAAACAAGAATAAACAAGATGAAAACATGATGCAACCAAAAGTGCAGCAAACAGTAACACTAAACAATGAATAAGCTATTGCTGAGTAGCCACCAGAAATACATTGTAAAAATCTAGTCTACTAATAGCAAGAACATGCTAAGCCAACTCCATACTTCTACTCTCCTCTCTCCCAATACACAAATACACAATATTTGAAATGAACTTCTGGCTTAAAAAAATAAAGAAATATTCAGTAAAGATTTTATGACATAATTAACTCATTACAGAGTATTCGAATAACTAATTCACTATCAATGGGCACACATTATTCACTTATCACACAGAGATAATAAGAGGAGTAAAAGCAAAGATATAGCTTTCCAGAATTCAGCTGGAAGTGCTTTCCATTAAGCCTAAAATTCACTCTCTTTTTTTCATGCCAAACCATAATTCTGAATAAGCTTAACCCAACCTGATGCAGACTAAGCCTTAACCCAATCTAGTTGAGGTTGACTTTATAATTTCTATTTCTCCATTCAGCTCTGTTTAACTGCACCTAAGTTTGCTAACTTAGCAACTTCCAATCCCAAGTAAAGGAGGGCTGTGGTATGTTTACTGCGGATATAATTCTGCATCCATGTAAGCATTTACTTCAGCCAATTCGACAGAAGTTTGGCATCTCAAATCATCTATTCATCTTGCAGAAACATTGTATTACACATATGGTTTACAGTCTTAACCTATCTGCCAACCGAACCCAAAAAGTAATATGAAAGCCAAACAACACACATAAAGCATCATGGCAAGTTTTCTGCAGCACTAGGTTGAAATCTCTTCCCTAAAAAGTAGAAGAGAACTAGAAAATAAGAGGTCAGTACATGAGGCTTAGTAAAGATAGTAAGATACATTATAAAAAAAAAAATAGCAAAGAGAAACTCACTATTGTCACACACAATTCACTATGGCAGTGCAGTTTCATGTGGTGTATGTGTATGCATGCATTTATAAGAGGATATGCAATTATGCATAGATAAACAAATTAGAGAAGAAAATAACGAAAACTATAACTCCTAAAAAACTAACTTGATCTTCATCAGGCTCACCGAAAAACATACGCACAGCAACAAAAACAAAAACCAGTCAAATTTCAGTACAAATACCAATAATTTAAAAGGCAAGGAACTAACCAGTGACTACAGATGCTCGAGGCTTGATCAGGAGCTGCAGCCATTATTAGCCTTAACAACAAATTCTCAACAATAAAATGAAACAAAACCTGCAATCTGCAATAACGATAAAAATCATCAGTAAAGCGGTGCAGGAAATTCAAGAGGTTGGTGAGCGGATTGAGAGCTGAGATTAGGTTAACCAATTGTGGCTATTCTGATTCAAAAAGTAAGGTTAACAATTACGATTCAATTAATACTCCGTGGAAATTTGTTCATCGGAAGAATAGAAAATGACCTAGAACTGTAGAATTGCTTGCTTTGTTTCGAATCGATCTACCGATCGGTGGGCTAATTGATGGAATGTGAGGGAGAAATGGAGAATTATCAGGCTCTGGGATGGAGAGTACGAACAGATAACAGAGTCCACAACACAATGAGGACCGACCGGGAGGTAGTTTGATTTATTATGCGGGTCGAAAGATTGATTGGGAAGTGATGAAGTCACGAATCATCAGGCACGTCACACGTGGATCTTTTTGCGCGTATAATATACTCATTTTATATTTTTTTTTTAAATTTTTAATAATATTACTAACCCAGTTACAATGCGATGAGCGGGGCTGTGCGACAAGTAGAAGACGATAGCTTTAGGGATCCCTCGGGTCCCTTTCTTTCACAAAAAAAAAATGTTCATAACTACTTTTTTTGGCCTACTGAATATCACTTTCGGGAAATCAAACCCATGACCTCATTTCCTTCTTAAAAAAAATAGAAAACTATAGAATTGGATTTTTAGATAACTGGAGAGCTTTTAAAAAATATTTTATAAATGGATAAGAGAAACATCTACCATCTATTACTATGATTATATTCATTATCATATTTTTTTTAATTATTACAAATTTTTTTTTATCTTTACTACTTGCATTTACTTATATAAACATAACTTATTTGCTTACGCTTAGAGTTTCATATTACTCAATTATCAAAATTAAAACTTCAACTTTACACCAAGCTTCAAAATTTTATTGAACTCAATAGATTATTGGTTTGGATATTTTTAATTATGTTATATCGTAACAAAAAATTGGTCCATATATCAGATATATACTTCAAAGTTATATTATATATATATATATATATATATACACACGCACACATGTCATTCAAATGAATATATTTATTCCATTTAAATCAAATATTTTGAAAAAATTTTAAATATAAGGTCTAGAAATTACTCGAAATTAAACTTTTGTTAATTTTATAATGTTAATTTAAAAAAATTAATTTGAAAAAATAAGTATAGGTAAACAAGTTTTCTAAACAAAAGTAGGAAATGAAAACTGAAAAATTTAAAAACAGAAAATAGTGTCGTAAAATAAATGGGCCGTGAAATTTTTATTAACTTTAAGATTGATTTAGAAAACTAATTTTATTTATTGTTGTCATAACTTAAAAATGAGTCCACTTTGTATCCAGCAAAAGTGTCTTCCATTGCAGGGTTAATAGTAATAATACTCCAAGAAAGTATATTATATCTCTATGGTGCAAACATACTTTTATTTACTATTTCATCAATAACACATATTATGTCACAGTGTAACATGAAGAATTTTGGTGAATCTTGAATGTTAAATAGCAAATAGTTTCAAAAAAAAAAAATAGCAAATACGTAGTAGTAACTAAAAGACGGGGCAGCCATCAACGGCTATACCCTTAGCAGTAGGACACGTTGCAAGATCGCAATGCTCCGGGTCATTGGTGCCCCACCACGATACACTCTTGTTTTCCAACCCTACAGTGAAGTACAACAACACCGCCATGAAAGCAACCCCGGCATCCAACGCCGCCGAGAGAATATAGTTATACCTCTGCCACCATTTCTTCCGGTACCTGAAAACGAAGAAATTGAAGATCGTCCCCACCAGAATCCATGAGGTATAGTTCAAGGCAGTCGCCGGCGGCATGGACGCGGTGGCGCCGAGCAGCACTGGGAGGTTGATGAGCGGAATCCAGGATTGGGAAGGGAATTTCTTGTGCAATAGCCATACGATTATTGGCCCTAGAATTCCTCCGAGGAAGAACCAATTGAGAGCTCTGTAGTTGCCTTCGTTGCCGAAGATTCTTTTGGGACCTACGAGGCCCCAAATCACGGATGCATCGAAGAAGACGCGATCGCTAGGGCATGTCCACGGGCTGTTTGATAATTTGTCTTGGTGGCAGATGTTGTCCACGGAGTGCAGAAGCCACCAGGCAACGCCCATATTCACTGTTCCTGCAATCATGGTTCCAATGAACTGAAACCATGCAGGTAATTAAACATATCTCAATAAATATAACATGTATGATATCATTGATATGACCTGATACCAATTGTTAGGACTATCTTGAAATTTAGAAGGACCACCGCCCAATAATCTTGTTGCTGGACTTGACCCTTCAGACTTCCATCCAACAATCCTCGTATCATGACGCTGGATTTAGTCTTTCAGTCCACCGCTTAAAATTCTCGTGTTGGACCTGGCCCTTTATACGTCGGACTAACAATTTCTTAGTCATAGTGCTAGACTTGCCTATTCATACATCCGCCCAACAACCCTTAATCACAGTGTTGGACTTGCTATTTAGGCCCCGGCCTAACAACTTTCTAGTCATGGTGTTGGATTTTGCCTTTCAAACCTCCGCCCAACACTAACTACTTATCAAGATTTTGGAGAATTGAATTGAAGTTGTATTGATTCTGCAGGGTAGATGCACGTACCTGAACCAAAAACATAGATCTTGGAGGGATTTTCATGTAATGCCCAAGCTTGAAATCACTGAGAAATGCAATTGCTTGAGTCATGCTCATGTAGCCATAGGTCTTGAAGCAAACATTAGCGATTGGTTTTCCAGGATAGATTACACCCATAATGTACTCTGTGATTATATTCAATCCTGGCGTCTATCAAGGGAACAACATATTAAGATGAATTCTTGTTCTAGTTTTTCAAAGTAAGAAAAATTTTAAGGTGTTAATTGATCGCTGATATCTTTTTGCACCATGCACATTGTGTATGTTTTGGGTTACGTTGTATCAGGTTTTGTGGAAATTCGAATCAATGTAACCCAAAAGCATACATGTTTACACTCGATGCATATAAAAAGGTAAAGGTATTAATAAGCAATCATTGTCGGATAAGTTAGAGTTTGAAATATATACCTGGTTTGTGGTGGCAGTGATGATACTTATGGGAAGGGTAAACATGAAAGCAAGGGCAGCTGCAAATATGAGTCCCCAATAAGGCATTTGGACCTCATCCTTTAGGAAGATGCATAAGGCAAGTGAGACAACAATGGTCACCACAAGGAGGAGATAAAACCACCATGTAGGAATGTCTTTGTAATTCTTCATCAATTTTGTATGAATATCCATCTTTCCCTTTGAAGAAGCTTGATAACGGTCATATATTTCTCTGCACAAGGAAAACTTGTTAGCATAAAGGTACACGAGTTTTTTTTTTTTTTTGAATCATGAGGCCCGGGAAACCAACAATCATTATTCTATTGATTCCACACATTTGTGTGAATCATAAATAAAAAAAAGTACATTTTTAACCAAATAGTATGGCCAAGAAAATCATAGGTCGCTCCCATTAGGAGTCAAACTTGTAACCTTATGACTATCAAAGTCAATAGTATGACCAACATTGGTTGGGGTTGTCCCCTACCTTAACACTTTTAGTTCTTTTAGCCAGAATTTTAACCAAATATCAACTAAAAGGTTAGCCACTATTTTAATCAAATATCATCTAAAAAGTTGCGAGAAAACAATTAATTTAGGTAAAGTTTGATGGAAACTCGTCTGAAGGATTGAAAGTGATAAGAAAATTACTCCGAGTAATTATTATCGAAGAATAGTGGAAAAAATTGATAAATCAAAACTATAATTGAAATGACACAAAAGTCGAAACTTATAGATTTTTAATCACTTTTAGATGGCCATAAAACACTAGATTTAGGACAACAAGTTGGTAAACAATCCTTACCTTCCATAAAACAAGGCAACATGAGTGATGGTGGAAGCAATGGTGGCGAATCCAAAACCATAGCTTAGAGAAAAAAATGTACTCAAAGAAATCCTCCCTTGCTTCCCATACTGATCTATGTCCAGCTCAAATTCTTTATTCACAATGGCCGATATATCATATCCCTGACCCTGTGCAGTGAACAAATCCGAAGAATATATGGGAAAATTTTTGGCACTGTACACATTGAGCCCCCAATAAGATATAGGTATCACTACATACATTAGCACCACATATCCCACAAAAACGTTGGCGATTGCGAAGAACGGACAGACGAGAGGGCTGAACAAGAACGAGGCGATTGTGGACCAATCCAACGTTAGAGCTCCGAGGCCCAGCCCGTTCAGTCCCGAACCCAGCTGGTGGGCCGTCACGGAATTCGGAAATACCCAGCATACCCATGAAATGCTTGACAGAGTTTGGAAGATGTATCCTGGGAAGAAATACCAACAGAAACTGCAGCATAATGCGATCACGAAGAATTTTGCCCGGGACATGCGGCGGCGCGTGTTGCCGGCGCCGCCGTCCGCTTCCTCGCCGTCGTCTTCTTTTTCTTCCTTTTCGTGGAGTGTCCTGCATGTGAAATAAATAATGTGATCGCACAGCTATACAACTCATTTTTTTTTTTGAAAAAAAGAAGAAGAAATGTAATAATATTAAATAAAATAAAACAAAAAATTGGGAAAAAGGCGAAGAAACACACCGGAATAAAGAGATTTGTACGAGGGTGCTGGGCCACCACATATGAGCCGGTTCAACAACATATTTTCTGAGAAGTCCGGCCCAACCGTATCCCAGAACCTGACACAT
>NXFB01000107.1:101259-115351 GCA_002525835.2 Ipomoea batatas
ATATATGTATAGTTGATCCTGTCGTTCGTATGATTTTTCTAATGTCTAATTTCTGGATCAGCATTTTGTTTTAAGGATTAATGTCTGATTAAAATGCAATATTTTAGCTACTTTGTGCAATACCTAAAATTGGGGATTGTCATTGATCTGCACATTGTACTGGTCATGCGTTGTTGAGTTTTCGGGGAAGAGAATTTTGCAGTATAATATAAATTGATTGGGAAATTCCAGGAAATTGAAAGAAATATGAATGTAATAGAAATGTGGAAGTAATTATGCATGATTCAGAATAAATCACTTGCATCCATGCAACCTTACTCTTCATTATTGATCTGCAAGCCTAACTACTTTTTATGCAGCAGCATTTAAAATATGGGGTTGTCCTTTACGAAGCTTTTCAGCCGGCTCTTTGCCAAGAAGGAGATGCGTATCCTTATGGTGGGTCTAGATGCAGCTGGTAAGACCACTATATTGTATAAACTTAAGCTGGGAGAGATTGTTACTACCATTCCTACTATTGGTAAGTTTCATTAAGTTTTCATATGGTTGGTCTTTGTCCTTTCATCCAATTTATGTGGTCAATGGTACCACTGGTTTTAGTTCTGATTTCATGGTAACGATGTTTATTGCTTTTTCTTTATCAGGATTTAATGTGGAGACTGTGGAGTACAAAAACATAAGCTTTACAGTGTGGGATGTTGGTGGCCAGGACAAGGTAATTGACACTGCATAACTTCTTTTTATAGTTCTCTGCCAACAAGATGCTAAAATTTTTAAGTTCCTTATATTAGAATTATTTTGTTATGCCCTTGGTAAAATATGTGAGTTTCTGCCTGCTATTCGTATCTTGACCTCTAGGCTTCAGCAAGTTGATTTCTGCTTGGGTTTGTATTAGACACCTGTCATGGCTTATATAATAGGGTATGACTTATTAGAAAGGGCCTATATTATGGTATTTTTGCTCTCCAAGTGATCTGATTTTCTGGGGTTTGACCTGTGGTGTCTCACAACCTAATACAACAGAATTTTCCTTTAAGAAAATGCTATTGCTTATCAATATTTTGTGAATCCAGATTCGTCCACTATGGAGACACTATTTCCAGAATACGCAAGGGCTTATCTTTGTTGTTGACAGTAACGATCGAGATCGTGTTGTTGAGGCTAGAGATGAGCTTCACCGTATGCTGAATGAGGTATTCCTGTACATGTGCAATGTGATATTGATAAACCTCTCTTTTGGAATTTCATCCAAAGGAACCTAGAACTGATAGAATTGTTGATGCCACTGCACCATATTTTGATTTCAGTACTGATTTTGAGCAATGTTTGTACAGGATGAATTGAGGGATGCTGTGTTGCTTGTGTTTGCAAACAAGCAAGATCTTCCTAATGCTATGAATGCTGCTGAGATTACTGACAAGCTTGGTCTTCACTCACTCCGTCAACGTCACTGGTATATTCTGTGGCCTTGTACTCTGGCTTGCTTGATTATCTATCTGTTTGGATGCACTTTGGCATCATCACAAGTTAGAGAAATTCTACCTTTCATTTGGAATACAGTACCTAAATTGTTTTGTAGTATTGACATTTTAGTTTTGGTACTAAACGTGTTCTTCAATTTGGTTCATCTTAAAATTATAGCATAATTCTAAAAGATAATATGAGAAAGAACTTTATGCTACTTAGCCTAGTAGTATATAGTACCAAATTAAAGAGCATATAGTATCTAAACTTACATGTTATAGTAACAAAATTTAAGGTATTATATATTCATACCTCATATGTGTGGTAGAATTCCCTAAAGATTATATTATGCCACTATATTCTAACTAAGTCTGACCAATTGTTTTATGTATTTCTTATAGGTATATCCAGAGTACTTGTGCCACATCTGGTGAAGGGCTTTATGAGGGATTGGACTGGCTGTCAAACAACATTGCAAACAAGGTAAATTTCCTCTATCCTAACAAGTTTATGCATTCTCACAGAGAGGGGTCAGGGAACAAAATCCTGCCTATATTCAGTAATCGTTATCATATCATATGATTGGTTATGGACTTATGGCATACTAATTGTCTCCTTTTTAATTTTATTTCTGTGGCAGGCATAGAAGGTAAAGTGAGTGCCAACATCTTTTTGAACATTTATCTATATATTGGTTTTACTGACCAGATTAGGTTGGCCCTAAGTTTGCATTTTATTCTCATCTAAATTGTTGTGAACAAACTTGCTGGTATGCACTTTTAGGTTATTTCTTGTAATTTCTGCTACTCCATGGAATCTTCTTTAAAATAGGCACTTACCGTGCCTGAATTAGTTGCTTTTTCTCAATGCCTTGGGATCTTCAAATGAAATTTATCATTTGAGCACATTTGAATTTGTCATATTTTAGTGTAGGGAGTTCTGTTTAAGCCAATTTTCAGTGACTTCCAATTGGTATGTTTGTTGGGACAATTGGTAGATCGTGGAACTTCAGGAGTGCTCTCCTATTGTTTGACTAGGGAAGCAGTGCATACCATAGGGGCAGGCAGTGGGGTACGTAGGAAACCATTTGGCTTAACTAGCCAAGAAAAGAAACTATTTGGCTAGGAAACCAGCACTTTCTTGAGGTCTCCAGTCAAATGAAAGAAACCATTTGGCTAAAACAACAGCCTTTTGTAGTGCTGTAGTTTCCAAGTCAAGAATGACACCATTTGGCAAAACCAATAGCACTTTTCATAGTCTCACGGCCAAGAAAATAAAGGTTTTGCCCATTAGCATGTCATAAACAAGAAAATCTGATGTTTTTTTTATATATGTTGTAATTACATACATGATCACACAAATTAGAAAAGTGTTAAATAAGCAACCTAAATAGACTACATAGTGCAATTAAGCCTTTGAAAAAAAAAAACCTACACTGATGCACCTTAAATTAGAAAAGAGTAATTAATCTCTCATCTAACCTATTTAGCATATTTTAACCTATTTAGCATATTTTATTATTTTGATGTGGCGTTCACTTGATATCTAATGTGATGATGACATATAAAGTTTGAATGTTTTTTTTTTTTTTAAACATGGGACGGAGATAGCCGGGTAGTCTTCGTCAATGTTTTTTTTTATTTTTTTTTTAAATTCAAACTTTTTATTTATTCATATTTTAAAATTTAATTTGTTAAAAAATTATACATAATTATTTATTACGTAGTATATACCAAGTCATTGCCACATCATATATCAGTGAGTCATTGTCAAATCAGAAGTAACCTAATGAATAGATAATTTAGAAGTAAACTAATGAATAGATAATTTTTTCTAGTTTAAGGCTTCAATGGAGCTTTTTTTAGTTATGGTTCAATTGTGCTATTTTGGCTCAATTTGGTAAAGTTTATTTTGAGCTTATAGTTGGTAATCCCCCATTGACAGAAGGGTCTCTCTGCTTACTTGGATCCCCTGCTTTTCTTCCATGAGTATGCTAATTACTGAAGGTGGGGGAGATACGAAGCATTTAGGCTCGAAGTCACCTAATACTATAAGTCTGGCCAGTGCATATGCAGACTTATTCTGTTCTTGAAGGATGTGTTTTAGCTTCATGCTTTCGAATTTTCTCATCTCCCTCTCGCAGGCTTCAATTAGGTTTTGGCAGTAGCCTTGAGTTGGCCTTTTCTCATCTCCCTCTAACAGGTTTCAATAAGGTTTCGGCAGTAGCCTTGAGTTGGCATGTGCCCGGTTATGCACTCTACCAATTCTTTTGCGTCTAGTTCAGCCATCACCTGTGTATATCCTTTGTTTGCAGAAGTGCTCTTTAACCCATTAGTATCCCCCAAGTATCCCCCATGCTTCTATTTCTAGTGGATTGCAAATTCCCAAAAACTTGGTAAAGCCTCCATGCCACTCACTATGCTCATCTCGCTTAACTCCTCCACATTTTGCCTCCTTTCTCGCACCAGAGATGCTTCCATCTATATTGATCTTTATCACCCGAGGTGGTGGTTTTTCCCTGCGTAGAATCCCATTCCTCTGGCTTCGCATGTCTAGGTTGCTCTCCCTAGATGTTGCTTGGCTTCTGTTGGTTCTTTTTGAAAATGCTGCGTTGATCTCATCACGTTGTTTGATTATCCATTGTCCTTTCCTGAAAGGTGGTATTTCATTCTTTAATAACAAACGTTGGTTTCTCCACTTCCATATCCACCATAAGGTTATGGCAAATTTTTCCTTATTACGTATATTGCTTATATTAAGGGATAGCTATGTTTTGAAGTCAGTCTGATTATGTTGGTGAATTGCTTCTGGTAGTACTAGCTTCTATACTTGAACATCCTTGGGGCATTTTTGCAGCGAATGGTTGAGGTTTTATACTGCATGCGGTGCATAGGTCTGAGGTAGAAATCCTTCTCCTTCGCCTTTCTGTATTCGTCATTACCCAATTATGTTTTACCTGCCATAAGAAGGATATCATTCTGCTTGGAATCTTTAATTTCCATATTTTTTTTCCAATCTTCATCTCCCACAACGTTTTGTGTTGGCAAAGAGACCTGATATGCCGAACTAACAGTAAAATTCTCCGAGTTCTCAAGGCCCCAAAACAGGCTATCATTTTCTTTTGTTCCCTCGCTAAGTGTCATTGCCACTATCTTATCGCATGATTCCCAAGGAAGTATGTGTTTCAATCTTGCCCAGTCCTAACCTTCTCCTTCATTCCAGTAGTTTATTACCTTGGCTTCATTTTCTTCTTCCGATACTTAGTTATCCAGTGAGTCATTTAGTCTCTCTTTCTCTATCCACGGGTCAAGCCAGAATCTTGTCGTCTTGCCATTCCTTACTGCCATCCTTATTCCTTCAGACAAAATTGTTGTTGCCTTGTTATTCCTTTCCAGATATGGGAGGCTCTCTTTCGAGGCTTTATTCCGTCAAGGCTTTTCCCTTTATATATTTAGAAATAATGATATTTCTCTAAACCCCTTCTTCTTCAGTCACTATTCTCCAACCTAGTTTTGCCAAAAACGCCTTTTTCATATCTTCCATTCTTTTGAGGCTTGAGCCCCCTTCCTCCTTTGGCTTTATGATCTCCTCCCATTAGACTAGGTTCATTTTGTTGCCCTTGTTAGTCTATGTTTGTCCCCAGATAAATCTTCTTATAGACTGTTCAATTGCTTTCACACCCCCTTAGGAAGGAAATTGGTTTGCATAGTGAAGTATATGATAGTGCTCAATGTTGCTTGAGCCAATACCATTAATGTTGCTTGAGCCAATACCATTCTTCCTACAAAAGATAGGTGTTTTGCTCTCCACCCGACTAGACGAGTATTGATCTTATCTAGGATAGGTGTAAAAAGGCTTGCTTTCAATCTTCCATGCACTGTTGGTACTCCCAGGTATCGGCCGAGATAAGACGTGACTAGTATCCTGGCTATACTTGCAATCTCTTTCGATAGTTCATTTGTTGTTCCAGGAGAGAAGAAGATTTTTGATTTCTGATAGTTAACTCTTTGGCCCAAAGCTAAGTAGAATGTATTTGAACAGTGTAGAATCATTTCCATTTGTCCTTGGGAAGCCTCTGAAAATAGTATGATGTCATCAGCAAAGAACATGTGCGAGATTATTGGCGCCCCTCTCGCTACCTTTCCATTTTCTTTCTATGACCAGTTTGCAAATTAGGTGGCTTAACCTTTCAATGCGCGGAATAAAAATGAATGGCAATATTTAGAGTCCCCTTGTCTAATTCCTCTACTGGGTTTGAACCACTCATTTCTTTCTCCATTCCACAATATTGTTAGTTTTGCTCCTCCTACGCAATTCATGATGTTCCAACACCACTTGTTCTTGAAACCCACCATTTCCAATATTTCGCGTATAAACTTCCAAGAGAGCCTATCATAAGCCTTGGCAAGATCTATCTTTATGACCATGTAGTCTTTGTTGTCCTTCTTTTCTTTAGTCAAATATATAACCTCCTAGAATGTTACTATGTTGTCGATTATTTGACAACTCGGAACGAAGCTAGATTGATACGGGCCTATCAGCTTTGGCATTTGGCATTATGGTTTTCAACCTGTTGGCCATTGTTTTGGTAAGTAGTTTGTAACCCACGTTGCACAAGCTTATTGGCTTTAGGTGAGATACCGTTGTCGGATGTGGAACCTTTGGTATAGGAACTAAGAGGTTGTCATTGATCTGTTCCAGCAATATTCCTATGTGGAAGAATCCCTTAGCCAATTGGAGCAGACTATCCTTAATTAAGTTTCAGTTACGTTGATAAACACCTATTGGGATTCCATCTGGTCCAATTTGGAATCCCTTAGCCAATTGGAGCAGACTATCCTTAAAGGGGGACATTTCGTCCAAGGCTTGTGTTATCTGCTCTTGCGATATATATGTATTTATACATTCCCACATATCTTGTTGAATAGCAGGGAAGCTATTAGATAATTTGAGCTCACCTTGCGTATGGTTTTCCTCTTGAAAGAGCTTATAGAAATGGTCTTGCACTAGTCCTCTTAGCTGAACGTTATCACTTATCTAAGTACCTTCTTCATTTTGGAGGGAGAGTATTTTGCAACGGGACTTATTAAACTGGGCTGATAAATGATAAAATCACGTGTTTCTATCCTTTGATGAAATCCAATCTTCCCTTGATTTTTGGTACCAAAACACCTCTTCTTGTAGGAGAATTTCCTCGTATTCCTTTTGTAGCTTTGCTTCTAGCTTGGTTAGAGCTTTTGTGTATCCAAGTCCTAGATGTCGCTGGACCCCTGCTAATCTGGCCAATACCCTATTCTTCCTCCTAAATATGTTTCCAAAGTTCTCTATGTTCCAAGAGCTTAGTCTGCTTGCCAACCTAGCATTGTTTTCCAATAATGAAGCCTCATTGTTCCAAGTTTCTTTGATTATTCTCTCACATCCCGGATGAGAAAGTCATGGCAATTGGAACTTGAAGAATTTTTTATTCTTAGTAACACGCTTTAAGTTTGTGTTTAGAAAAAGCGGGAAATGGCCAAAACCTACCCTTGGTAGGTGCGTCACCATAACCTCGTTGAATCTACTACGTCCGTACCGCTCCTTGTGGAGTAGATCCCGCATCCAACCAAGTCTTTGACCAGGGAATGGGAGAATTCCCACTACAGCTGGCAGGCCAACTGGGCCATGAGCGCGGTGGGAATGGGTTTCCCAAAAAGCCAGCCCAGGCCGGGGTCAGCATAGAATGAAGGAGACGACCCTAATGTTGTGTTGGCAAAGCCAACTTATTGGGTTTCGAGCGGATAAAAGCAGACGTGGGGACTCGAGTTGGGGCGCAGCGTAACTAAGAGAGCCATTCCATTTAGGGCGAGAAAAAATGGACGGCCATTCCCCATTACTCAATACACGGTCTCGTTTAGCCCATTTCCATTTTGATTCTGTGTGCCCTCTTGCCCATGTAAAAGGTTGCCCAATGAATCCTTGATCAACAAGTCCTTCGTAAATCCATTCCTCGAATGCCAAATTCCTCTGGTTGTTGTATGAGTGAGTCCTTCGTAAATCCATTCCTCGAAAGCCAAACTCCTCTGGTTGTTGTATGAGTGTGCCTCACTTACCTCATTGACTGATAAAATAGAGTTATAGTTTCCCAGAGAGATCCATGAACCCTCAATCTTAAGCTTTTTCGCACTCAGATCTGTCTAAAGTTTTTTTGCGCATGTGGTTTGTCGGGCTACCGTATAAAAATGACACATACCAGGGGTTCATTCCTTACTCGCATACTCGAAGCAGAACGAATTGAGGGTGTGTGGCGATGATGATATCTACCTTCATGGTGTTTATCCAAAAAATCCAGATGCCGCCGTTAAATCCAAATGCTTCAACTCGAAGGCAATCATCAAAGCGCATTCACTTACATATATCGTCAGCTTGATCACCAAAGACTTTGGTTTCCATGAGACATAGGAAATTCAGCCTCTCCTTGCTAATTAGTATTTTAACCAACCACAGGAAGCCATGATACGTCGCTCCTTGGCAATTCCAAGCGAGACACCGCATAATCAACGTTAAGGAAAATGGGAGGACTCACCTGGCCTTGGGTGTTGCCGCCCAAGCACTTATAATCTTCACCCAGGCCTAGTGGTGTCGTGGTTGTCTCTCTCAAGTGGTGTTGATTTGGGTTATTTCGTTAGAGGGTCTTGGTGGTGTTCCAACATATCACACTCTTAGGATTCTAGGACAAAAATGATTTTTTCATCCTCCCTAACTGTCGTTCTGGTGATCTCTCCCAGCTTTGTTCCCCTCACTACAACATGTTCCGTTTCGGCCGCAACTTTCCTGGGAGTTCTATCCCTTCCCCTAGGGGAGTCTTATTCTTCATTCCCTGGTTTCTCCATTCTCCTGCTATTGGTTGCCCTTCCAGCAACTGGTCCTCGTTTCCCCCCATATTCTCTTCTAAGGGCTCCCATGCGTTACCCTCCTCTTGCAGCTTGGTGTATGCATTCCGTTGTCTCGTTGTAGGGGTAGACACTTTCTTCAGCCATTTCCCCTTCATCATTCTCCATATTCAGTAGGTTGAATCTCAATCTAAGGAGTAAGCAATCATTTGGTGCTTCTTGGGAATTTCTTTGTGGCGTTGTATTCTCTCTTCTTCTCCTATGTTTGCAAGGGGTGAGCATCCAAGGGCCTAAGCTTTCCTTTGCTTTCTGGGGAGTGCGTGGATCTTTCTCATTGATATATTTTTCTGTTGAGGTTCCTGTCTTAGCATTATCATGTCCCTGCATTATCATGCGCACTCTGGCCGCTCATTCCTTTTTTTGCCTTACATTTGTCCTAATTACGGCCATACATGCCACATCCAAAGCAGACTAAATGGATGCCTTCATATTCGATTCTCCTTACCCTTCCACACAGTTTGAATTTGGCTAAGAGGGGTTTAGTGATATCCATCTCAATAGATAATCTGGCGATTTTCCCCTAGTAGCCATCCCCGTTGTTTCACTCAATCCTCACAGGCCTGCCAATCTTTTCTCTAACCTTCATCAAGAACTGTTCATAGTAGTATTCTATAGGTAAGCAAGGGAAATGTACCCAAACCAGGAGTTTCTTGGTTTTGTCTTCTTGGGGGTCGAAATTTGGTTCCCAAGATTTGACGATCAAGTAGTGATCAAGAATCATCCAGGGGCCTTCAAACTTTGCAAAATTGTAATCTTCCTCTGCCGAAAATCTTGCTAGGTAATAGTCGTTGTCGATTGCAATGAGGTCTATGCTGATTAACGGATTCCACAAAATTCGTAGTTTGCGTAGAAGGTAGTTAAAGTTCACCGTGCGTCCTCAGACTTTCAAGATTAGAGTATTCTTCCATGGCTCCCGTTGTTTGTTTTCTTCTTTTTTTCGAGACCCATATGACAGGGCAGTCAAGTGCATCATCGTTGTTATTATTTTCTTGCCCTTCGTTGTCCTCATCACTCTGCTCTGTGTCACTGGTTTGTACAGGGGCAACTCGTTTTCTGTCGATTACGACTTTTGCAAGCGTACTTGGGTTGCTAGTCGCTTCGATTTGACTACCGTTAGGGGGGGGGTTAATGGGTGACCGTCTGCATTTCTGTGTCTTATTCTTGCTGTACTGGTGAACGTTCAATTAACTTCTTCTTTTTTGTGCTTCTTTCCAGAAGGTCAAGATATTCAAGGCTTCTGCTCCCTAGACGGGAGCTCTGGTTTACCATGCAGGTTGGGTCTTGGAATTCTTGCAGATTCTTGGGGTAGTTTTTTCGTTGCAATATGGGTCGTTTGGGACTGTAGGGTATTGAGCATTCAAACGCTTATAGCTTACTTTAAGTTATAAATAAGTTATAAACTCTGTTTTGTAAAACATAAAGAGCTTAAAACAGTAGCTTTTGAAACACTTCTCCAAGTAGATAATATTTTACCCCTTTTTTTTATCCTTATTAATTTATAAAAATGGCATTATTTCTCATTGATTAATGAAAATAATAATATCTCAGTTATCTTTTTATGTCTTTTACACTTATTACAACAATTAATTTTATCAAACACTTTGATTCGATCAATTAACTTATTAGCTACTAACTTTTTAACTTTTAACTTTCAGCTAGATATGTTAAATAGAGCCATAGACAACTTAAATGGCTTATTTGACCATTTTTTCCAAAAATTATTATCAATAATATTTAGTACAATTATGCATCGTATATATAATGATATTGATTATGATTGTGATTTCGTCTTTGTGTACATTTAAACTTTTTTTTAAAAAAAATTGGTAATAAATTTGTGACTTTATTATATTTAAAGTTTCACTTTAGGGGTGTATTCAATCATATTAGGACTCTATGTAGTTGAGTCATAATATAAGTCCCTGTCCAGTATATCTGTGATTCCTTTAGTATATATACCTATGTAGTCTGTACAGTTATGATTTGAGTACTTTGAATATAATATAACAGCTCTTATCTGGTATCCTCGCTAGGGTTTCCTTCTGATCCCATGGTTGATCCCGACGGCTCTGTTAATTCTTCAGAACGGACCGTTTCAGATGTAGCTACGGGGTCTACGTTTCATCTACCGCTTTGAATATAATACAACAGCTCTCATCAATCAAAACTTTCAAAGACTTTTAAAGTGATGATTTTAAATGACTTTTGTAGAATATTTTTGTAGAATCTTTCTAGACTATTTTAGAATCTTTTAAACTTACATCAACTTTGTATGAGAATATAAAAATCCATAGGACAAACATTTTATAGGCTTTTAAAAACTTTTTTATATTAAAAAGTCTACAAAGGTCATTAAAACTCTAAATTGACTACACACTTACAAACATTCCATAATTTCTAATAATACATTATTTATAATTTATAATTTTCTTACAAAAATAAATTTTTATAAATCATAAACAAATTAATGCATTGCAAAAAAAAAATTAAAAAATAAATATTGATTGTTAAAAAAATAGTGTATTGTACATAAAGAAAATATAATCAATAATCAATTTTCACTAAATATAACTAATAAAAATATTTCTTGAACTAATAAAACAACTAATGTTGAGTAATATAATTTTCAAAATGTCTAGAATGAAAAAGTATGAATTAAAATATTCATTTTGGTAGTACAATTATCTTTGATTGGCATTAATTTCACCTTGTTGGGTGTCTCTCCACATATCTAAAGCTATTTTAGCCCTCCATTCGTTTGCATGCTCTCGTTGTTGCTCTAGAGTTTTAAACAGTTCAAAATTTTCGACCTCATTCGTCGGTATAGGTGAAGGTTTTTCATCATTATCTAGCTCAATTGGAAACTCATCGCTATGACACTCCTTGCGAATACATTATGAAGACATGCACAAGCCCTGTACACGTTCTGCTTGAGTCTTATAAGGGAATGGAGGTCCTGACTTGAAGATCGTAAATCTCGATTTGGATATACCAAATATCCTCTCAATTACATTCCTCAAAGAAGCATGTCGTAGATTGAATAACTCAACATTATTTTCAGGGTCACGACCTTGCCCGACAAAACCTTGGAGATGATAATGTACACCTCGATATGGAGCTAAAAACTGTTGTCGGTTTGAAAATCCACAATCCACTAAGAAGTATTTACCTACACACACTTAACATATTAAGTATCCAATATGTAAAGTTATTTAATATTATTAAAAAAAAAAACTAAACTAACATTGTGGCACTTTAAGACCATTCCTCCTTGATAAGTTGTCACTTAGCAATTTTGAATCATGTGTTGAACCCTCCCCACCTGCTAAGAACATATAAGAATTCTAAATCAATGTTACAAGCAGCCAATACATTTTGTGAAATGATTTCGTTATGATAATTGTTACATCACACCCAGTTACCATTGTTGAAATATGCGTGCCATCAATAGCTCCAACGCAATCCTAAAGTAAATTCAACACATAAATATAATACCATATTCACATGTATAAGAATATCTATGATACTCATAAAAGACAAAACAATAGTTAATCAAATAGAGTGATTTATTGCTTACTTTAAAGTAAGGGTAAAACCTTATACTTTCTCTTATTCGTGTAGGCACTGTGAAACTAGGGTTAACCATCTCATGTGCTATTGTGTTAAGAGCCTTTAAAACTTTGTTAAAATTCATACTTGTAAAATGTTTCACAAGTATGACAATATCAAGAGTTATGGCCAACCGTTAGTAAAAGTGTTGCGACCATTTCTTCAGCAGTGATGTATCTTGTATCCTTTAGAAGTGTTTTCTCTCTTGTAATATGGCATAATTTTAAAAACACATTTGGATACATTCTGTATACCTACCGAAAGTTATCAAAATCTTTAGTCAATATGCTTTGCATGTAATTGTATCCACGTGAAGTAATTGGTCGCTGAGCTAGTAGATGTTAAATTCGTTCACCATTATTATCAATAATAACCTATTTCAGTACGTGTATAATCATAGCAATTGTTTCTGATAAATGTTGGACGATTGCATAAAACTATACTTCTTCAAATTCTTCATCTACCTGATTTTCCTCCACATCGAATCAACCATCTCAACGTTATCATTGCTATCAATACTAGAGTTGAACATTATATATCAATAACCTAAATGGTATTAAATAGTACCTACAAATAAAACTATTTATATTTTTTGGTAAACAAAACTATTTATATGAAACAATAAAAAAATATTTAAAAAAGAAAGTAAATCAAAGAAGAGAAAAGAAAAGAATTTCTAGTAAAAAGAAATAGTAATACTAACAATAATACTATCAACTTCTTGTAAAAAATACTTAACAAATATCGTTAATGCATAGAACAATTTTTTTTTTGGGTGTAGCCCAGAGTTTTCACCATCGGACGTGCCTCTATTGGGTGGGACAGCTGGCTTGGAGATTTAAGGATGCTCCATTCCCAAAGCCAATGATTGAACCCTTGACCATTTGTTAAGGATGGATGAGCCTCTTTGGGATAGAACAAAATTTATGAAACTAATAATACTACTACTGATAATAATAATATTATGTACTCTTATTTTGACAATTTGAACATTATCCAATTATAGTGATCTTGGGGTGACATATTTAGAAACGTATCCTTCTTTGATTCCGTGTTCAACCATTCCAAAACCTTGAAACAAGTATCACTATCCAAGTTCGAGAGTTCCTTAATAGCATCCCAACAACCATTTTCTTTTTTCCTTTTATGCACCAAACAATGGATATCAACCACAATTGAATCAAGAGTATTAGATAATTTATCTAACACATTAGATCAATTTGTTTCCTCAGTTGAACTACTATTTTCTTTCATATTCAGTTCTATTTCTTTTTTTCTTATAATACTTTGTTGAATTTCTTCCACATTTATCTCTTGAGTTTCTAATGAAGTATATTGTGAAAATCGTGGATCTTAAGAATCTACTTGTATATCATTTTGTGTAAATCCCTCGTTAACAAAATCAAATCATAGTTGATAAATTCTATACTGATTAGAAGTGTTTTCTCTCTTGTAGCAACTAAAGAAAAGCTAGGCCTCCACTGCCCAACCTTCTAGCTGGATCGTTGCACTTAAGAGCACAATATCTTTTTATTTAACAGAATTAAAGTGAAACTTTAAATATAATAAAGTCACATATATATTCCCATTTTTTTTTAATTTTAAATGTACACAAAGACGAAGCCACGATCATATCCGATATCATTATGTATACCATACAAAATTGAGTTAATACCCAAAATTGTCCTCGACTATAGTGATTTTTCTCAATTTTATCCTAAACGACTTTGGTCTCATAAAGTGGTCCCAAACTTTAGTGTTATCACCCAAATTTGTCCTCCATTAGTGAAGTTGTCAATCCGGTGTTAAGTTCAGGGGAAAAATAGCCATTTCATCTTTAAGTTCAGGGGCAATAACTACAAACTCCATCACTGGTTCACTCACAGGTTTTATCACAGGTTCATTAACTAGTTGAGGAGTTTGGTTGTTGGTGCCCGGAGGAGTCTTTTACATCACCCTGCTTCTCTACTCTTTGCGAACTAAACATGTTTTTCCGGGCTTGGAGCTTGACTCCAATAAGTTTGATGAGTCTACTACGATTTCGATCATGAAAGTGAGATATCGTGTCCTGGAAATTAACCAAACCGTGA
>NXFB01000107.1:150367-161253 GCA_002525835.2 Ipomoea batatas
GCTCCCCTTGTCCTTTCTAAAACTGCTTTTGCTATCTGTTCAACTTGGCTCTCCAAATTCTTTAGCATGGCCCATGAAATTTTAGAGTGTTTTCTATTTCATCAACTCTATAGTTAGTTTGGTTTTCAAAAAAAAAAACTCTATAGTTAGTTTCATTTATGTAGTCATGAGTGGTCCGTATAAGTTGTGCCATTATATATAGAGGCCAAACCAACTCGGATGATCATTCAACTAGTTGATATATATAGAGGCTAATGTTTAAATACGTCCACATGTTCCCGTGAGTACCGTGAGACCCTTCTTAATTACACACAAGCTACTACTCAATGCACACATGGTAAAATGTGTGCATTCATGTTGAGCGAATTGCAAACAATCTAGTTTGTGTGCATTCATGTAGCAGCTTGTATGCATTTATGAAGGGTCTCACGAGACTCACATGAAGAGATGGTCTATTACAGTGTAGTATCTGTTCATAAACTACTTTCTCAACCTACTGAAGAATATTACAGTGTAGTATCTGTTCATAAACTACTTTCTCAACCTACTGAATAGTTTCTCAACCTACTGAAGAACAAAGAGACAGCAACGCCTCCACTGAGGCTCAAACCCACCACCTCCCGTATACAGGGAAGGGTTTGATGCCACTGGACCACAAGGCCCTTGGCAAGAGATGGTCTCATTTGATTATTATTATTATTATTATTACACACACAATGACTAAAAAATGATGAGTTAATACCTAAAATTGTCCTCGACTATAGTGGTTTTTCTCAATTTTGTCCTAAACGACTTTGGTGTCATAATGTAGTCCCAGACTTTTGTGTTACCGCTCAATATTGTCCTCCGTTTATTAATCTGTCAAAAGGGTGTTAAGTCTAGGGACAATTTATTAATTTTACATTTAGGTCTTCTTGGTCTCCACTTTACTCCACCGGCGAACTATCGGACTGCTCTTGACTGCACCTTCCGTTTGTTTTCTTTGGTCCTTATTAGCTGCGAGATCGAGGTTGGAACCTCCCCTTCCCATATTTTCTGCTTCAATTCACTGATTCCGTCTGCAAATGTGGCGCCCTAGATCAGATGACGAGGCTGTCGAGCTTGCCCTTCTTCGCATCCTCCTCGATCTCTGACGTTCGATCCCCCAGCGTCCTTATCAGGGGCAACTGCCTGTGCACATTGTGAGGTCTTGTTATAATGTCTATCTTGGTGGCTTGAATGGCACCAATCAGATCTTAGATGATAATCCTTGTTTTCACTAGAGTTGAGGAGAATTCCATGACTGTCCACTTCAAGACTATTTCTGTAGCTAAACTCTTGGAGTTCACAGATAGAAATTTTAACGAGGGCAGTTCTATTCACTTCGCTCAAGATTTTATCAATGAGATTGTGGACGCCAAAACTAAGGAAATACTTCCTGATTCCAACCTGTCATTGTTATTGGAGAATGGGAACATTCAAAGCAAAAGTTAAATTGTTGATGATGATGAATCGAGGGAATTAAGGGGTTGACCAGGGTATCTACAGACTACAGCAAGATCCGAGAGGATGGTTTTATGCTGCGCTTTTCAAGAATTTTATGTAAATTGTCTATGAAGTTTTCATCACCAGAACACAATGAGGGAAAATACTTTCATGGGAGCTCCTCAAGGTTGTCATGGATAATGCAGGCCCCATCTGACGCTCTAGTGAGAGGCTATCTAGTATTGAATTTCTCTCTCTCAATTTTTGCTTAAGCCTAACTTGTATATGCATATAAAATGCAACACATGGTCATTTATCCCTTTCATATTGCCACTTCAACTATCTTGCTGCTTTTCTATTTACATAATGTTCTATGTTGTGTAAAATGTGAGCTTTTTTACTTTGATCTTTTTGCCGGATCACTAGACCATCAGGTTTGGAGTAAAGAGAGAACAAAATGTAAAATTACTGAATTGTCCCTAAACTTAACACTCTTTTGACGGATTAATAAACGGAGGACAATATTGAGCGATAACACAAAAGTCTGGGACTACATCAGGACACCAAAGTCGTTTAGGACAAAATTGAGAAAAACCACTATAGTCGAGGACAATTTTGAGTATTAACTCAAAAAATGATAGGTCGATTTTATAAATATTAGTATAAGGGAATCAACATTATAATAATAATAATAATAATAATAATAATAATAATAATAATAATAATAATAATAATAATAATAATATTTATACTAAAATTTATAAAATCGACCCATCATTTTTTAGTCATTGTGTGTGTAATAATAATAATAATAATAATAATAATAATAATAATAATAATAATAATAATAGTAATAAATAAATTAATTAAATTTGATTCATCCACATGTTTCTTATCAAGGTGGCAAGGATATTATTAAAGAGGAGGGGTGGCCGCATGTGAGTTTTATTATTATTATTTTTTAAATTTTTTATTTTAATAGTTTATTATTAAAAATTATTTTAAAATGCTAACTCACCGTCCACATAAGTAACCTAAAAAAATACATGGTAACCTGCTATCAAGTGAAATTGCATACATTTGAAGTGTTCAGTGATCTAATTACATTTTTTTTTGGTTCAGTAGCCTAATTGTAATTTCAGGTTACGTTTAGTGGCTAATTTGAACCTTATTCCTTTTGTTATTTTACTTGGGTCGACGATTCAAAGGAAAAAGTGCACTTATTCTATACAAGGAAAACGTGTTTTCATGATGAAAATGATAATTATTAGTGTAGAGTGTGGACTTTGTTTTTTTTTTTTTTTGGTACATCAGAAGCCTTCAAGGGGCTTTGAGTTATTCATTGCCTGGCCACTCCCAAGGCATCATGATGAAGAAGATCATTATAGTGTGGACCTTAACCTACGTCAGAAGGTGAATCATTAATATACAAGTTTATTTTTAACATATTAAATATTTATTTTTTTAAATATTTATTTTTAGTCTATATATATATATATATATATATATATATATATGATACTACTTAAAAATTAACATTCAGTATATTAAAAATAAATATTTATCCGTGATCTATATTACCGGATAGGTCATAATCCACAACATAATTTGCCTAAAAATGATTGATGTATACTTCCGGTGACAAATTGTGAATAACATTGGTCCACTTTTTGCTTTCCATTTATTTATTTGCAAATATTAGTGGTCATGGTTTCACTTCTTAATAGTGGATAAGGAGTATGAGCCCACATATGATCGGTGGCATCTCTATCTTATGTATAGTTTGATGATGCATTTTTCCAACGTGGTTTCTCCTTTCCCTTTCATCTGGAAAATTGATATCTCCTCATTTTATCCAAAATAAATAAATAAATATTATGTTTTTTGTTGGTAAAAAAATGATACCGGTACAAAATGTGAATAAAAAGTAAATGTAATATTACTCTTTTATCTAGCCAATTAGTTATTGAAATTCGACAAAATAGATCAACAAACACTTTTTTATTTTGTCTGTTGAGAAAAATTCCACTTCCTGTAACAAAAGAAAATCACAGAACCAACACGGTGCACAAATACGAGATAACACAATAACCCAAAAATAAATGTAAACATAAGAGGTTTGCAAAAAAAAATGTAAACATAAGAGACACACGATTTACGTGGAAAAATCTAGAATCACGGGACCACCACCAACAATATTTCAACTATAACAAATCTTGAGTACAAAGTTTTAGGCAACTACACGAGCCAAACATAAAAAATCATCAAATGTAACAACTCTAAGCCAAATACTTCTATATTGTTCCACAAGCCTAAAAAGGAATATTAACTCGACCACAAGAGAATACAAATATTATGAGAATACCCAGAAGATACTTGAAACAAATAAGCTAACCCCTTAAAAATATTTGATGAACAAAACGACTCAAGAACTTAACAAACCTCACGACAAAACAGCAAAGAAATCTTTTGCCTGCTGCATAAAAGGTTTCGCCACTTCTCTAGCTTCTCCACTACCATACATGTATATATATGGGAGAAGGAAAACCAAAAGGAAATTTGCATGTTTTCCTAATTCACAATTTAGCAAAAGCAATTTGTTTCCTTTTTTGCATGTTGCCGCCAAATCAACTGTTGGTCCCGGTGGTAGTGATGTGTGAATCTAGAGGGGAGGGGGAGGGGGGAGTTTAATAGACTCACAAAAATTTTAAAAACTTTTTGCAAGATCAATCCCTTGAAGGAATGAACTCGATCAAAGATAAGAACACAGTGGATAAAATATGTTTTACCAAATTTTAACTTTACTTTGCACAAAAACTTTAGTCTATGAAAATATTAGGTTTTGAGAATGGGCATGCAATGCAGTACGTAAAAATAAGGAGAGAGAGGTAGAGCTTTTTATAGTGGTTCGGCGGTTAATGAAGCCTACTCCACTCTTCTTCACAACTTGTGAATGTTTGCACTATTTTCTCCTTAATAGTACAAAGCTCCTTTACAACGTCCTCCTTTGATCACTAAGCCCGGCAGCCACGTTTGATTAGATTTTTCAACTCCTTCAAAGTATACTCCGCCTCTTTCTACTTCTCCGAGTAGAGATGGTTGAAAGTATTTCTCCAACTTGAGAATCTTGTGTTTGATCTTCTTGATTTCCTCCTTGAGCTTCACAAGACCTTTTTTTTAAAATCTGGATTGAAACTTTGAGCTTTTTGATATTTTGACACACTGAGAGTAATATTGCTTGCTTAAGGATTTTCACTTTTTCAACCTTGTTCAAGTGAGAAGGAACAAGAGTATTTATAGGTGGAATTTTCAGATTCGTTGGAGGGAACCTGAATTTTCAAACCTATTGCCCAGTGTGTAATATCCAGTGGGTAAGATTTTAATCTTTTCAGAATGTCAGTACCTTTCTAGCCATTTGTTCGCTTTTATGCAAGGACAATTTGTCTTTTGTCCCACAAAAAGGTGACAATCATTTAATGCTCCTAGAGATTGTTGCCTAGATCAATTTTGACATTCAGGTTATACCCAACCTCAAGGCTGTAGATAAGACAACTATCAGACAATGTTTAGTGCCTTGGGTACTCGTGAGAATGATTGGCTTTATCATTTTCTCATCATCTCCTCGAATCAATCACCTTTGATTCTTCGGTTTAGAGAGTTCGACCCTTCCATTCTTCGACCTTAAGCTTTCACAATCTTCAGTCTTCGTTTCTTCAAGTCTTCGTGTCTTTAGTCTTCAAGTCTTCGGCTTGAATTCTTGAAATTTTCAAGAATAGGACTTTGTTTAACTAAGACATAGACAAGGATCGGACTTGTCTAACTAAACAACAGAATTATGCATAGACAAGAATTGAGGGGTCTCCTCGGGTCTTTGGTATCATCAAAATCAATGGCTCGGGGTTCCTAACATCAACAATAATTCATTCCCTAATTAATATTATTATTACATTATATATATAATAATAATTAGGCTCAAGATGAGAAAAGGTCAAACAAAAATATAGTGGATAAAAAAAAGTTAGGTCCAAACTGGGCTATTTATCACATAGGAGGGAAGCCCAACCAAACATAGTTGGCAAATTAGGCTATGGACTCAGGTAGACCTTGCAAGATGTACCCAGGTCTATGTTCACAATTTTAGAATTCTATGTTCACAGTTACATTACTCAAAATTCACAATTTTTGAACTCAAAATTATATTCAAAAATTGTGAATATAGAGTTCAAAAATTATGAACATGGAGTTCAAAGACTATGAACATAGAATTCTAAAATTATAAACATAGAGTTTTAAAATTGTGAACATGGACTTGGGTCCACATTGTAAGGTGGACTCGGGTCCATGGCATAAAAACCGAACATTGTCATCATTTAAGGATTGTAAAATGCTAATGACACGTTTGGTTCTCAGTAATAGGCCTATCTCTTTATTTGGTAAGAACTTGTATTCTTAGAAACAGTTAATTCCATTTTTGGTACTAGATTTATAACTGACAGTCTACTTTTAGTCCCTTTTTATTAGAATATTCACATTTGGTCATAGTATTATTGTGGCATAACCATTTTTGGTCATCCGCCAACAAAATCGTTGAAATATTGTTAAATACAAAAAACATTTCTATCATTTTTATACAAAGTGAGTTGACCCCGTTATATTTTTCTATTTATTTTTTAGAAAAAATTCATAATTGAAGACCGAAATGGCTTTATATTTGATGACATTAAAACTGTCTTATTAGTAAAGGACTAAAAATGGTCATGCCACAATAATACTAAGACCAAATGTAAATATTCTAATAAAAAATAACTAAAAGTGGACTGACACCTATAAATCTATGACCAAAAATAAATTAACTCTTCTCAGAAACATTGTTTATGAGAACGAGTTATGAGCTATTCCCCTACAAGGGGAATAGCTATTACTGGCCCCCCTGGTATTAAGTTATTCTTGAGTTCTTAGGAATTGTCTATACACTTTATTTTCTATTTTACCCTTATTTAACCTAACCTTAGAATAACATTCCTAAAATTTATTTTTTCAGCTTAATCAAACAATGAAATACAAATCTTATTATATTCCATTTTTCATGGAATAGAATTCCTATTCCTTTAAAATTTATTCCGTAACCAAACATGTTATAAAAAATTCTGAGAGTAATATTCTCACTACGTGTTATTCATTGATTGGGTTAAAAATACAATTTGTTAAAATAAACATTATTTATATTATTATCAATGGTTAACTGAAGTATTGATTGGGTTAAAAGATACAATTTGTTAAAATAAACATTATTTTTATCTTATTATCAAAGGTTTACTGATACTTCATGGGATAAAGAGTAAAAAATTGAGACATATAGTATAACTTTTAAAATTTTCTAACAAAGAATGATGTAATTGTAAAAAATTATATATATCGATTTTTTTTTTTTGAAAACATATCCAAATTTATATCATTCAGTTAATTATTACAATTATCTTTAATTTTTATATAAACTAATTGTGAATATCAATGACTTATGATCTTATTAAAAGATTTTAGTTTCCTGAAATATAGTTTCAAATTTGAGTTTTGTAAATAAAATAATAAATACTAGAACAGGTCAATATACAAAAATTTGAGACTAATTCAATTATAGTTGATTAAAGTCTAATATAGTGATTAGATATGGCTGCAAATGAGTTGAGCCACTCGTAAAAGCTCAACTCGAGCTAGCTTAGCTTGTTATGTAATCAAGTCGAGCTTGAACTCAACTATTTTAGGCTCGTGACTCGTCGAGTCATAAATAAATAAATAATATAATATAATATATAATATATACTTAAATTTGAGCCGATTTTCATATTCAATTCGACCCAGATGAATTGCTCGAAAAATTGTCGAGCCAAACTCGAACATCATTTCTCGAGCTCGAGCTCAAGCCAACTCAAGCTCGAGCTCGGCTTGGCTCGTTTGCACCCCTAAGATAATAACATAACTAACATGCATGGATTAAAGTAGAAAAAATAATTGCTTGTGAATTGAGTGATCTCATGAAAATTAATTAGATAAAATGCATCAAATCTTACAGAAATTAGTACAAATTAAAGTTCAAAATACTCCGTATGTGGAAAAAATTAGTGGATGGATGGGTTTTGGACAGACATGTTGTAACACATCATCGTCCTTATCCTAATGCCCACTTTTGTACGTAAAAAACTACCGGCCATATCCAGACACGGGAAAATTAGATAGTCGCGGCAAGTTTTATGTTTTGTGATTTCATAATACTTGTACGATATACGCTTACCACTTCTTTTTAAAGTTATAAATAACCATTTTTGTCCATAATTAAATTATGAGTTAATTCTAGCAATGGTCCTCCGACTATGTTGATTTTTTAAAATTAGTCCCCGACTTTTAATTTGGACAATTTAGGTCCCTTGACTTTCAAATTCTTTCCAATTTTGGTTCTTTCGTCAAATTTTGGTTAAGTTGAGGTCAAATGGAGGGGTAAAGTTGTCTGTTCACCTTTTTTAGTGGATTATTACTCGTATTTCTCCTGTTCTATACGCTATATATATGAATATAATCTCAGTCGAAGTCTCAATCGAAGCCATATAATCTCATTCGATGTCTCTTCGACTGATACTATATTCATATATATAGCGTATAGGACATGAAAAATATGAGTATACAAGTGAACGGACAATTTTACCCATTCATTTGACTTCAACTTAACCAAAATTTGACGAAAGGACCAACATTGGAAAGAATCTGAAAGTCAAGAGACCTAAATTGTCCAAATTAAAAGTCGGGGACTAATTTTGGAAAATCAACATAGTCGGAGGACCATTGCTGGAATTAACTCTTAAATTATTGATAAATTGTTATTTTGATCATTAATTATTTCATGTGCTTAGTTTTAGTCTTTGAATATATAATTTAAAATGTTGCTCTTTTAATTTTTTTAACCTAAACTCACATATTATATATGAGAACTACTACTAAATCTTAATTTTGTAAGGTTAAAAGTTAATATTCCTTTCAGTATCTTATCTAGATTGACATTATATATCTAACATATTATTTCAAAAATAAAAAATCAATATGTAATCTCCACCTTTGCCAATCTACCAAGGTTTCAGTCACAATTCATGTTTTTTTCTATGAAAATAAATTTGTATTATCATATGATTGGTACTAAAGAAAAAAAAGTCTTGAGTAGGTTTATGCTCAAATTTTGTATTAAATTGGGCAAATACACAAATCATATGTGACTAGCTAGTATATTAATTTCTTTTTCTCCACGAGATGTGAGGAGTGAATCAAATGTTATTCTTGAGATGAGACTAACATAGTTCTTGTGAGATTCAAAAAACTTATTTCGTCTGAAAGGGTTGAGTGAGCGAGAGACTCTAGTTTTCTAGGTCCATTACCCTAAAATTTTAAACTATTTTTCTTTTTTGTGTGTGTGGTGCTGAGACTCTTAGTTATAGTGGAGTCTCAACTCTTCTAAAACACTACCCATCATATGTTGGACAAATATCGAATGGGTAATGATGGAGTTGAGCAAAATGATACTCAAATGCCAAGAATTGGATTCGAACTACAGACCATTTGCTTAGAACATCAACACTCATTCCACTGAACTGCAAGCACACTAGTGTTCAACTATCAAGATAAATGGTATTTACTCTTATAATCGTACAGTAAAGGCAATCACGTGGGTCTTCAATAAAAACTGCTTTCGGCGGGATTGGATCTCCAGATCTGAAGGTAGCTGGCAAAGGTTAAAGCTCTGAACATTCCACTTGGACAGCCAAGCTTTGCTGGTACCTTTTGTATATAATATTATTTATGTACATATCTCCTGATAGTATAAATACCCCATCCCTCATTGTATTCAAGATCATCATCATCATCAAATCCCAAAATCCACCATTACACCCAAAATCTCTCATATCCCCTCTTTTATAGTTGTTCTTCCCTTCCAAGCAAGGAAAACACTCTATAGCAATTTCTTTGCTATTTAGAAAGATGCTGTAATACTTTCTTTATAGTGAAATATTCCTTATTCTGTCCCGTGGTTTTTATCCTTCCGAGGGTTTTCCACGTAAAATCTGTGTCCACTATTTATCCTGCATTTTTTATATTTATTTCGATATTTGCCTACTATTTTATTATTTCTACACGGAATAGATCGATCCGTACATACCCGGGTTAATTTATTCCATCAGGTAAATTAGGAGTTTTGAGGCTCCTTAAATAAAAAGCCTCAAGACTCAATACATTTTCCACCGATTTGTGGTTTGTGGAAAGTGTAGAAATTTTTATAATAATAATAATAATAATAATAATAATAATAATAATAACAATATTATTATTATTATTATTATTAAATTAGAGTTAATTTTTTTTTACTTTTGGTTTTATTACTTTAGTGTCTCTGTCAATTTTGGTTCACAATTTTTATTTTCGACATAAGTAGTGCTTGACTTAATTTTATTTTTTTTTTCATTTTTCGTCCTTTCGGCGATATGATCGACGAGTTTTCATCGGAGTGAATAAACTGTTGTGCCGTTAAGGGTAAAAAATCTTTTGACAAAGCTCTAAATATATTTATAAATAAAACTAGACGAAACATAGGAAAAACGTATTTTCTTGTTGTGCTTCTCATTTCTTCGACTAGGGAATTGAGAAGGTAACTGAGAATGGCACATTCTATTCAACATCAAATTCTACAGGTATATAAAACGAGTATGGTGAATGACTTATTGTTATACACTTATACATTGTGGTTGTGGGCATCAACTGAAGTTATGAACATCTTGGACAAATGAAAATCCTGGCCGTAGATTTTGGCAATGTCCAATGAGTGGAGTATGATTTTTGTATTGTTGTGTTTCTGAAATATAAATTTTATTTTATTTTTATTATTATAATGTTCAACACCCTGTGATTACATGAAATCTAAATATTTATTTTTTAGTAGTGTTCAACACCCTATGATTACATGGAATCTTTTTTTTTTTTTTTGTATTATTGTTCAACACCTCGTGATTATATGTAATGGTTCGAACCTCCGATGTGCAAGAGATCAAAGAAAAAAATTCCATGTTTTCTAAGGAAGATAAATAAACATGAAGAAGAAATTAAAAGGTTGCAAGAATAGCTTAGTGTTGGGGGAAGAGTGACTCAAAATCAGGCAGTATGGAAACAAAATTTAGTTGTGTTTATAGCTAGTGTTGTGATCTTATATATTTTGTGTTTACTTCAAATCTTCTAGCAGTGTTGTTATGTTATTTGTAGTTCACTTTGGATTGTAGTTTAGAATGTAATTTTTATGTTAATTTTGATTGCAATGTAGTATTTTAGCAATGTAATGATTTGTTGTAAATGATCAGTTGGATTACGAATATGAATGAAATGGTTTGTTTGTT
>NXFB01000107.1:216430-227490 GCA_002525835.2 Ipomoea batatas
CTCTTTTAGTAGTTGTTGATCTTTACTTTTTGCTAAAATCATTTAGGATTTCACTGTATAGCCTCTTGTAGTTGTGATTACTCCCCTTTGTTGGGGTCTGCCTTGGTGGAACTTGAAGCGACTCAACTTGTGATGGATGAGTCAATGTGTAACACATGATTGATCTATTCTCTAGTTAATAGTCTTGTTAACCATTTAATAATTGAATGAATTCTTGATCTTGTGTCTTATGCATTGCTAGTGAAGGCTATTGTTCCGGTGATAATTGTTTTGCTAGAACTTGCCTCATTACTCTCCAAGTAAAGTCTAAGATTTGTATGTTTTGAAATGATGTAGGCCATTTTTGTTTGGAGTGTGTTTGTTGCTACAAGAGTAGAGCTTGTACACTAGCCATACGTTCACACACTTGATGCCCAATACGAGAGTATTTCGGGTTTTAAGGAGAATTTTTGCTTTGTGTTCTTGTTTGGGCAACTTTAGGTTTAATTGCCACAAGAGTGGAGTTCAATGTGAGGTTGCAAGTCCAAATAGCTACGAGAGTGGTATTTTGGACACTTTTGTGCATCTCACTTACCCTATGCCTTGCTTTAATCCCCTAATCTTTAGTAGAATAATTGGCATCTTAGCTTGAATCAACCAAGTCCCAGTCCTTTGTTTTACTTGTCTAATTTGTTATTTGCTAAACCATATCAACCAAACTCATTATCAATAGGCCTAACTTCTAAATGAATAGTTTTAGCTTGTGCTTAACTTCACTTAGCATTAATTTCTAACATTACAAAAGCCATCTCCAGTAGAATGATATCTAAACCATATACTATAATTTGATACTTAATAGATGCATGAAAAACGTCCTCATCAGTTCTCGCATGCCCGGTGAATGGATTAGAGGCCATACAATTTGACGATTTTTGAAATTGCATATGTCAAAGCATGCTTCAAGGGTAAAATATTTTAACTCCCTCTTTGAACGTAGAATCTAGAAAAAGCGATTGATACTTCCGCTGCGCTTGTATGAAATTTTCTAACAGATACAAACTGGGTTAATGACATAATGATGTCAAATCCACCAGTGGATATGTGTTCACAATGTGCAGCCACTACGTGGAAATCCATCAAACAGTCGTGCATAACTAGATCGACTATGTAAGCAAAGTTCACAACCCCCTAATCTAACAAGTCAAGAAGCTGAGTGGCTAAAAAAACTACTGACAGACATGCAAATGTGGGGGGTGTCCAACACCATTGGTGACGATGCACCGTGATTCACAAATTGTCATTTCTATTGCTAAGATTAGTGTCTACTATGGAAAGAAAAAACACATAAGAGTCAGACATGAGTAAAGGCAATTGAGAAAATAAATGACCATTTCTTACGCTGTATCCTTTAAATGAGTGGTTCATATTGAGCAGGGCCCCCAATTTTAAGAAAAATAAATATTGACCCTGTTACATGTAGTATCTGTCTATGTAAGGCAATTGAGAAAATAAATGACCATTTCTTACGCTGTATCCTTTAAATGAGTGGTTCATATTGAGCAGGGCCCCCAATTTTAAAAAAAATAAATATTGAGCCTGTTACATGTAGTATATGTCCATACACTTTCTCAACCTACTGAAGCTCAACAAAGTCAACATTGCCCCCACCGAGGCTCGAACTCATGACCTTCCACTTGAGAGAATCACTTATTGCCACTTGACCACAAGGCCTTTAGCAAAAAAACATTTATATGTATATAATATATGCTATATGTATTCTGTTCAGTATATAAGAATATAAAATGGACAAACTAAGCATCATTAGGATTTAGTCATTATCCAATAACCCTTTAATTCTTTATAAGCGTAACAACCGCAAGTCCGCAACGGCGCAACCTTTTCCACTTTTTTGTTTGGCTTTTCATTCGGCGGATCGGCGTATGCGTAACCCTATTATTGTATTAATATACGGTAGCTTGAGTTCATACATTACGAAAATCTCGCAATTCACAAATAGCAGCTACAGACAGACAGACGCTAATCGCCCAATCTTAGCAGGCAACGGTACGCAAATACGCAATTGATGAAAATAACAGACGATAGACGCAGCTCGATAGAATTTTTTAATTCTTCTTGATCATAAGTCACAAATTCTCAAGTTCTTCAATTCTCGTTAATTAAAATTACTAAATATTTTAAAAAAAATTATTGTTTTATTTACATGATTTAATAATTTTGATTTCAAAAAAATATATTCAAGAATTTGTTTCTATGATTAATTATTTATTCAATATTCATAGAGTTTCTAAATAAATTTTTATGTTTTTTTTGGGATTTATAATTATGTCTTCTAGAAAATATTCATCTAGGTTTGAGAAGCCTGAAAGCGCTCTATACCTCAAGCCAAGGATCGAACCTTTGACCTGTAGTTAAGGATGAATGAGTTCCTTGCACTCAACCACACCCTCTACGTTCAAAAGAGAGCTCTAAATGTGCACCGCCCATGTTAGTTTTTAAATGAAATTTAGATGTACTTTTTTACAATATTTGTATTTTAAATTTTTGACAGAACTTTTTGAACAACTACTATTTATATATATACAAATTACTTGAAAAAGGGGCCCAATTTAATATATTGCACATGACCCCAATTTTTATTGGAATGCCCCTGATATTGAGATAAGCTCGACAGAGTTAAAGTTTATATTGAGATAAACTTGACAGGATTGAAAGTATATGTTAAGATAGACTCGACAGGGACTCATAAAAGGTCAAAGAGTTTGACTTTAGTAGAACCTGGAACTATTAGAGTTGATGTGTGCATTAGAGTTCAAAATTTATCTAACTAGTGAGTTCAAGATTCATATCACTCTCGGAAGAAAATTACTCATTGTCAATATGTGTCAGTTCAAGTCTTAAACACTGATATTAAGATCAATTCTTAAGAACTGCTCAGACATTATTTCTTTCAGTCTTCTCTTCGAATGTGTGGGGGATTGTTGAGAATACATTCAAAAAGAAGATTTCTTCAATATGCTCTAAATTTTCGGATCTTCCTTTCCACATTCTTGTAGCTTGGAAAACGTGCCCACTTTTTATTAATCATGATCCCTATATTTTAGTTTTGTGTGGTTGTAATGAGAAGTTCTATTCAGTTCTAGCAGTATATAAACAAGGCTCCATTCAGTATAGCAACACACAAAAAATTAATCTTCCCTTCTCTCTTACACAACTACACAGTGAATATAAATTCATTCCTTCGTCTTATTTTTGCGTCTTCTCCACCCATACTTGTTCTCTTTTATAGAAAGGTTGCCAACATCCATTGACGTTACTTACATTTTCCAACATTTTAATATACTAAAAGTACATTATTTTTGTATTAAATATACATTATTTGATAATATGATCTACATAGTTATATGAATCATGGCCCAAAACAATAATGATTAACATTCCCATCGCCCGGCCAAATGAACATCCCCGATCACTGGACACACTTCATAAGGCCTTTTGGCTTGGTTCTCAAGCCCCCATTACTATTATTATTATAACTGCAATTAATATTATACTCCCTTTTTTATTTTATATGGCTAATTATGTACACATAAAATGTGATTTTTTTTTCAAATTCATCTTCCTAAAAGTGGTGGATTGAGACCTATTTTAAAAATGTAAAAATAGAGTAAATTAGGAAAAGTAAAAATTAATTAGGATAGAGAGAGTAACTACATTTTTTTTTTGTGTCAAGAACTTGTGGTCTAGTGACATCAAGATTGCACTTACATATGAGAGGTTGTGGGTTCTTAAGTTTTAGTGGAGGCGATATTGACTCTTTGTACTTTAGTTGTACTTAGTGTTATAACTTTTTGTTGTGTGATAAGACTGATTTTATCCAATATTGCATTATAACAGAGATAATAGTAATAACCTGGAGGATGTGGTTGAGTGGAGGGGATTTATTCATCCTTAACCAAAGATCAAGGGTTTGATCCTTGACCTATGGTGTAGACCTTGGGTGTTTCACCCAAAAAAAAAAAGTGTTAGTAGTAATAAAAAAAAATATTTTATAAAATCCACATGGCTTGAAAACTTTGAAGCTTGAGCCTTCTGTCCTTCTTATTTTTATTTATTACTCCCTCTGTCCCATTTTACCTGTCTTACTTTCCCTTTTAGTTTGTCCCAAAATGTTGTCCTCTTTCCAAAATTGAGCATCACCATCATTCTACTTTTCCCAATTTACCCTTATGACTTTTGCATTCTTTATTACTTTTATTTCTAAAAGTGAAAAAGTGAAGGGTATTATTGGAAAGCACATTACCTTTACTTTAATTTCTTAAAAAGCGTGCAAAAAGTAAATGAGACACCCATTTAGGGACGGAGGGAGTATTATATTATTATTTTGTTATTACTCCGTATATTATAATGTGTGGGAAAGTTGGATCACTTTTGAAAAGAATTAATATCACTTTTGATCCTACAACTTTTGAGGTCTTATCACTTTTGGTGCACAACTTTAAATGTTTTCAATTTTGGTGCCTAACTTTGTTATTTTTATCAGTTTTAGTCCTTCTGCTAAATTGACGGCGAAATGTTACTGGATTTTATATTCTAAGGGCAAAATTACTATCCCAATGAAAGATCTTCAATATCTAAACAAAAGAAAAATCATACGGAGTATTATGAAAAAAAAAAAGTTTGTCAATCGTCGATGCTATAAGTCTCATAGATCTCTGGCTAGATTGACCAAAACTGATAAAAATAACAAACTTAGGCACAAAAATTGAAAAAATTTAAAGTTGTGCACCAAAATTGATAAAATTCAAAAGTCATGGCACCAAAAGTGATATTAATTCCTTTTGAAAATGAGAAAGTAGTGTAGAAATGTAAAAAAGTTAGTGAAGGAATTATAAAGTATGACGCTCTTTTAAAAGTGATAGAGTATTGTAAGATAAAGATAACGTAAGGTGGCAACAACATATTTGATAAGCACCAACAAGCATGGGGATCCACCATTAGACTCCATTGTCGACCACTTGGCAGTTGGCAGCTATATATGGACCAACCATAGTTTTCAGACTGAGAATGATACATGCCCATTTATAGGCCATTTTTGTATCTAATCATAGCCTGCCACCATTCTTAATTAGACAAAGAATGATACCCAAATAAATCTATAGCTCACCATGGATCTTTATCATTCTTTGGGACCAAGAAAACATTATATAACCCTTCAAAAACAGTTGTAAGGCCCTCTCAATAGTAGTGGGATTTTAGGGGGATTTTGCAGGTATGATTAGGAGAGAGAAAATGAGAGTGGAGGAAAAAAAAAAGAAAAGGAAAAAAGAAAAACAAAACAAAAGTGTAGCTCAGGTGGTCAACCAATCAACATTTAGTCTTGCTTCCCTCGGCAGGGTGAAGTTCGAACTCTATTGAAAACCTAAGGAGTCATTGGAGGACTTTGACCAATAAATCGTGGTGAAGATCTCTTGTGCGTAAAAGTGTACACACGATAGAGGAACCTGAAATACAATCACTAGACAACTTAGATTTACCTTCTTCATAGATCATGAGACCAATTTATAAATATAATTCAACAAAGGAGTCATTTCCATTTTTGGTCCTACTGTTATTGAGACATTCACAATTTTAGTCCACTTCATTAATTTTTGCCACATTGCGACCAGTCTTATTTAGACCTTGCCACTTTTAGTCCACCGTTAAAATTTTCGTCAAAAGATCATCCAAAACAGGGGTATTTTTGGTCTTTTCATGCTTTGGTCATCTCCTTGACCCTTTGTAGTGGTTTTCCTCACACATTTTCATCCAATGAAGAGGTCCGGCGAAAGCCATGTGAGCCACATTACAAAGCCATTGCTTTCGCCGGACCTCTTCATTGGATGAAANTCCCTTGCTGACACCATTATCATGAGGCATGATCTTTTGCTGAAGTTACAAAAATCAGCTGCTTGGATCCTGAGATGTACAAGAAATTAGCATTACATATCAACCTAGTATGATGGAGAATGATCAGTTTAATGCAGTATCAAATATGAAAACTCATGGCATAAGATATAAGATATAAGCCAATGTGTACCAAGTAATGCACCATTCAGACCCTCAACAGCCCCCTTAGCATCTTCATGTGAATAAAAATTGACAAAGCCAAAGCCTCTAGACTTTCCCTTTTCATCCCTCATAATGATAGCCTTGTGGACCTTCCCATATTTTGAAAATTCCTCTGTCTGTCAGATCATCATCGAAGTTTTTCACATACAGATTATTGGTGAATTTGAGGTCTTCACGTGAAACCTCCCTCTCTTGCTTCTTGATAAATTTGGAGATATATCTAAGCAAAGAACCAAAAATAGAAGTTGTTTACTCAACTACCAAAATAAAGCCAAATCTAATAAAAGAAATGAAAGGGCATTGATGATTCACTGTATACCACACATTAAAAAAATAAAAAATAAAAAATAAAAAGAGGGTGACATGAAGAATTTTATGAGGTTTTCAGCATAAAAAAATATTGAATGAAATTATCTTTTACCATTAATCTAGAATCATGGATTAAAAAATATCATCTTACGTATTGAATTTAAAGAATTTGTTACTAGGGTGAATTTAAAGATGGCAAGGGATCAACTACTTCCCAATGACTGTAATCCTGCATTGGAGACAGATCCATGGAAAAATGAAAATTTCATCTCCACACTCAAAGCTGTAGTTTTAGTAAACCTGTTATAACAGTCGAAAAGTAAAGCCATTGATACTTCTTTATAGCAAAGTATGTTAGTAGTTTCTCTGTTTCTGATGTACCAACATAAATGCAAGGAAAAAAAAAACTTGATAAGAATGTTCCATTAAAGATGGTAGCATAAGCTCTTGCATATAATCTTAGGCAACATATCAATTCTAAATGCTTTTGAAAACTTAGGTAACACATTAAAGAACTCAACTTGATTGGCCAATGAGAATGAAACTAGTTTAAGGTCAAAAGTATAAAAAAAATATGAAGAAAGAAACAGGACATGGAAATAAAAGCTGGAAAAAAAATGTGAATTCCAAACTTGTGCTAATGTAATGATCACATTGACTCATGAATATTGCACCTGTAACAACTAGCAAGCAGATCACTCAATAGCCCCCTCTTGGGCAAAATGTTTAATCTAAATCCTACCAATTGAAAATACTGCTTTCACCACAAAAAGAAATTGAAGAAAATGCAGAACTTTAAGATTAGCAAATGCCACAACAGGCTTTAGACTACTTCTAGGTGTTGGCAAATATATACCTACCCTGCAAAACATATTCAATTAAGGGGGCAAGACCAAAATGTTAGTGAAGTGCAAAAATAAAAATGAAACTGAGGGCATACTGGTTACATGCCTATTTCTTGGTTTGTTACATTAAACAACACTGTGATGGACCTGGGGTGAAAAGAAGTAAAAAAATGCAACTGCAAAAAGTCCAAAGATTCACTTATATGCCCAAAGAGCTAATCTAAGACACTATTAATGTAATGTAATCCAAAAAGAACAGCAGATATAAGAAATTACAGATCCAGATCCTTTAATGTAGTTATTAGGTGAAAACTGAAGATTGTTAAAGCAACATTAGTTCATTAACCATAAAGAAAAGGGAAACTTTGAATGAATAGGAAACTAAGCTTTTTTATTCTCAAACACTTGTTCTGCAATAATGGCCTCATTACCATCAGCTCTTTATCTAGAAAGACTGCTAAGATATTCAAAAATCACAGATTTGAAATAAAAATCATTAACACAACAACAAATTAGAAAAAAAAATGGCATATAGCAGATCCGTCAAAAGAAGAGGATATCAACACTAAAAAGGGAGAAAGTGGTGTTAGACGTACCTGAGGAAGGCGACAAGGCAGGATCTGGTGCCGTCGCCGCTACTGATTCGCCCCTGCTCACGCCACCGTCGTCGACTAGGCGTCTAAGCCGCCGTATGTGGACGACGGTGGTTGGGGCGGAGACGGTGACGGTGGCTGGTAGCTGTGGCATCGCAGAGGAGCTGGAGGAGACGGCGTTGACGACTGCAGATTGACGAAGCAGATCGGAAGGGTAGGCGGTGGAGACGGCTGCAGATCGACGGCGCCCTATTTGTATGTATGTGGAGGCTGCGACGGCGGTGGTCGCTGTAATGGCGGTGGAGGATGCGGGGCTGCGCGGTGGTGTGGCTGCGGTGAGGATCGGAAATGGTGAGAAAATGGTGAGGAGCGCAGATCTGGTCTTTGTTGAAATTTTATTATTTTTTAATAATTAATATTTCGCTACCGTTTTTGGTAAAAACGGTAGCGAAGTGTTTATTTATTTTTTTTAAATAATTTTTCGCATCCGTTCCATTAAACAACGGTAGCGAAATGTTTTGTACTTATTTACAAAATTGTCACCGCGCAATTTTTTTAAAGAATACACTACCCGGTAGCTAAATGTTAGTGTTTTATGTGCTTTTTTGTACTAGTGTTCTAATACCAAAATTATCGTAAAAATATTCCCGTCGCAAATCACCAATTTTGGGAATTTTTCGGTATCCCGCTAAATTTAGGTACAGAGTCCGTAACAATTTATCCCTTACAGTCCATTTGAAATTTTTCTTGAACTAACTAGAAATTCAGGCTTAATCGTATGATACTTAATAATCCAAATTCTAGAAAATTCAAACTGAATCTATATCCTTAAAATTTTCTCGGTTCGTGACCGGTACGTAGTTCGCAGCTTATCGATAACTAATCCTTAAAAAATTATTTCGAGCACCGAGAAGCCTTCTCTTAAATGTCATAGCTAAAAAAAATTTTATATCGACATTCTCAAATCTTAACTTTGTCGGAAAAACCGAGGGGTTACAGTCTTCCCCCCTTAAAATAGTTTCGTCCTCGAAACTTCCTTTTTGTTATTCATGGATTCACAGTAGATCATCACTTAATTTCTTATCTCCAAAAATTATCGACTTAGGCTCTAATACCTTCTTATTTCCAACATCTTATAGCTTAAGCTTCCCAAGGTTCGCATAGCTTTTGATATCACTCTGGAGTACATAAATTTCCATATAATAAACTTCGACCCCTTAACACGGCATTTTTAATCTCATCAATATAAATCACCTTTAATCCATCAGAAGTATATCTTGAGGAAATCATACACATTCAGACGTGTAAAAAAAATGTATACCAAAAATATCTATAAAATATTTCCAGGAGATAAGGTCATTGCCTATTTCATAATCAACTACTTCCCCAAGATTCACCACGTATAATCTTTATGTCAGGATTTCCATACAACACTTTCCTCAATACATATCATAACGATATCTTTATCTTAGCTTCTCCATATAACAATTTCCTCAATATATATCATAATATCATCACTACTCAAAATTCCTTTAAACCAAAACTTATTATTCATCAATAGAGAGAATTCCCAACTCTCAAAATAAATATCAAAGGAATAACTCTAATGCCTCAAAATAATTATCAAGTAGATAATTCCAATATCTCAAAACATCCAAAGGATAGTCCCATTACCTGACAATAAATATCCAAAAGATAATTCCACTCTCTCAACTTAAATACCAAAGAGATAATCTCAATCCCTCAAAATAACCACCAAATAGAGAGTGCCCAAACTCTCACAATAACCACCAAAGATAATTCCTTAAATAATTGATTAATCTTTTCATATATCCAAAAATAGGTATTATATAAAATACCAAGGAGGAATGGGTCCAAATGGAAAAGTTTCTAACTTCCAAACCAATACCGTATCAACCGGACGAATCCACGAACCGGTGGTCAAAACCAAATAGAGAAATATCAACTCTCATCGTTATAATCACAATCATAGTCATAAACGATAGTTCAAAATCTCCAAGTATCACCACCCTTTGAGACAAAATATATAAATAACCATTTCCTTCAACACCTCATATCTTACATCTACAGTCCAAAATTACTTATTCAATGTCATATCTTATGTCTATAACCTTCATATTCATAATATCTACATACCAATATTTTCCTTTTCATAATTCATATACCAATAATTTCATCACCAAATCTCTTCAACATCATAATTCCATTACTCACCATAATCTCTATAGATCTAATGATTTTGCTAACAATCACCAGAGCAACCAATATGTATTCTCATCAAATAATTTCATAAGACGTGTACTCACATTTTCCCAAAATCATTTAGCCTAAAGACAAAGGGGTGCATATCCCAAAATTAGCATAAGCAAGTAAGTTCCGTTTCACTCCGTAAAATATGGGCTTGGGTTTTATGATTTTCAACAATCATATTCTTTCCAAAATCGTATATATATATATATCATTTGTCTCATAATCTTCATAAAATATTTTCCCAAAATACATGTGGAGATACCATTTTCCAAAATAACATATTTGTCAAGGAGGATTAGATACCAATAAAAACGCAATACTCCACCATTAGGACCGCATCCCTAGATTCTCATCTCAATAGCAAATAGAACCGCAGCTCTAGTGCTCATAATAATCTGGACCGCAGCCCAAGATTCTCACATATTTTTCAAAAAGGTTTTGTGAAATTTCCGGCTCACCCCGGCAGCAAGTATTCTTATCCTCCAAGACTAAATATGTACATATAATTTTCCAAAATATATCATTTCCTCATGATAAATATCTTTTCAAAAATATATAATTTCTCAAAACACATTTTTCTCCACAATAGTTCACTCCACAAGAATACATCATTCTCCATAGGAATGTACATATATGTACATAACACCCAAAANTTGGGTTTTATGATTTTCAACAATCATATTCTTTCCAAAATCGTATATATATATATATATATATCATTTGTCTCATAATCTTCATAAAAAATTTTTTTTTTCTCAAAATACATATGTGGAGATATCATTTTCCAAAATAACATATTTGTCAAGGAGGATTAGATACCAACAAAAAAAACAACTTCACCAATAGGACCGCAGCCCTAGATTCTCATCTCAATAGCAAATAGAACCGCAGTTCTAGTGCTCATAATAATCTGGACCGCAGCCCAAGATTCTCA
>NXFB01000108.1:98624-112867 GCA_002525835.2 Ipomoea batatas
ACATTTTACATGATCCCGATTAACCTTACTGGTTAAGAGTGCCTGCGAAATTGCCTGTAGAAATAGATTAAAAAAAATGAAGTTCAGTGAAGAGTATAAATAACAAATTATCACAATATTAGCAGGCACATAGGGTTGCAAACAGCAAACACAGTTGGTTTTAAAGCTCTGTCAGTTAAAAGAATCCAGGTCTCAGCCAAAAGGCCACCTATTTGCTATAAGCAAAAGTGAAATCATGGATTTTCTCCCTATAATCACCTCATTGGTTACAAGCAAACAAATGAATTATAGATTTTCTGGCAAGAATCACCCATGGTTGACAATGAAATTTGATATTTTCTGATAAGAAATTAAGAAAAAAAAAAGTTCTTGAATGGTAGAAAGTCCATTTTTTAAAACAAATTTTCCACATGGTATGAAAACATGAATACATAGAAGTGGAGATTCACTTTAAAACCATTGAGCGAAAACAGCTCCAGGTACAAGTATTTTGCAGCACAACAACACTGCATCCATCTTTTTTTGCCCTTTAATTCAGCTATCGGGCTTTTGTAGATTGTATTCATCAATATCTTTTGCAGACTGTTAACTTGTACTCTCGGGTGAGCATACAAATCTACGAACGAACTTTTACCCCTCCTTCTCTCCAAAGAAACCATTAGAAATAGATAAACGAATGGCGCAACGTACAATTGAACCCCCGAGGAGCTCAAACCCATAAAAAAATGTATTACAACAGACTCAAGACGAAATTAAGTTGAAAAATCGGAAATGGAAGCACGAGATCTGCGAAATGAGCTGACCTTAGACACCGATCGGTGCCGGAACTTTCCGTTGTCGTAGTGCACATCTTTCATCGAATACGGCAACGAATTCGACATCTCCCGATCGAATCAACGGCCAGCGGCTCCCGATTCTCTCCCCCCAAGTGCGGCACGTGTGTGCGTGCACGTATATACGTGCGGTTGTCGGAGTACGTAGCTGGCCGGTGTTCTTCCGGATAAGGAAGAACAGAAATGAAAGAATCTAGAGAGAGAGAGAGAGAGAGAGAGAATTTGTGGATCGCGGGAATTCAGTTTCCTGTTTCTCCTTTGATTCGATTCGGAGATTAGGGCGGTCGGTGATTGGAAGATTTTTATTCTTGGTTCCGCTGGCTGGGGCGGCCGGTCAGTTTTTGCCGGCGGGCGGCATGTGCGTGGCGTCGACGCGTCGTGCAGAGTCAATAGGATCGCTTGACTTCTATGACGCCATTTTTTTCTAATTTCATCACAACTCGTCAATTCTACCAAAATTTTTAGCATATAGGGGAGACCTTAGTATTAATAACTCTTACGCCTACTTTCTAATGAAATAAAAGGATAAAATCGAGCTTCGGGCAGAGCATAGTTGATTCATCACTTAATTAAAATATTGTTAATTAAAATATTGTGATTGAATCTTTTGTGCTCACATAAAAATTACGATTTGATCAGTGAGTTGATTGCGAGATTTGTACTGTGATCACATAAGTTTTTAAAAGAAGAATAAAGTCAATAATTATAAAAGATATTTACCTTTTTGTATGATTTGTTAGTTATTATACGAAAATGAGATATCTCATATATATACTCTCGAGTAATAAATAAAAAGATCATGACCTCTTGAGATTTGTATGAAGAAGCCATTATTGCCACTTTCATCTACATCTCAAGTGAACGTCTAGGAAAATGCTACTATACTTCCAAATTCTACTCTTAACTTTTACGATCTCTTACAAAATTTTGATATTGATATTTTTATTAGGACGCACAAAATGAAGATAACTAATCATCAATTATCACATTAAAGAGTAAGAGTGAAGGAGTAGAAATAGAGAGTTCATGTGGTTAAACTCAATGAAGAGGTCATAGCCTCTTCAAATAAGGACAATAAAGGTCATCCAAATCGCAAATGAAAAGCCACAGCTACCACTGCCCTGGCAAAGAAGTGACAACCAAACCAACCCAAATAAGTGTTTGATAAATAGCTGTTAGCTGATTGTGTTAGTGAATTTGACTAGTCGATAACATTATCTGATTGTAGAAAATATTTGGTAAATTAATTGTTAATGATAGCTGATTACATACAAAATGATTTTCTTTAAAAACTTATTGAAAATACACTTTGAACAACTTTTTTAATTTTAACATTTTGGAGCACTAAGTTGTTACAAAAAGCTAATTAATCAAACACTTATATTAACTATTTAACCAAGTCAAATAACTAATAGTCCTCAAATAAATCAAGATTGACTGATAAGCTAAATATGTTACGTATTACCAAACAAGGCCAAAGGAAAACTCAGTAAATTAATAGTTACTACTATTACCATTTCATATATTAAAAGATCAAAATCCTTTTAATTTTTGCTAAATATTAAAATTAAAGTCAATATTAGCCATTAGCCTTGTGCTCAAATGACATGTAATGACTCTCTCATACAAAAGGTCACGAGATTGAGCCTCAGATACTACAATGTAATAGAGTTAGTTGCATTAAAAAAAAAAAGGTAATCTCAAATGCCAAGAAGATAATTTTGCACATGAAATAAAAAGAAAAAAGTATATTATTTCTCTTTGAGTAATTACTCTCAATTTATATTTCATTTTTAAAAATTGTATTTGAGTAACAAAAAAAAAACTCGCAGTCATTACTCAATATTATGTATTAGATAATATCACTTCTGTGTAATAGCTCATAAACCACACATGAGAGGTAGAAATTAATTTCACTACTGTAATAACTCATAAACCACACATGAGAGGTAAAAATTGAATTCCTAACTTTCTAGTATGAGAGTCATATTTTTTCCACTTGACCACCCTTTTTGAGACTGTTTTTACTCTTTTTTTTTATTTGGTATGTTTTGTTTCATCCAAAAAAAAAAGAGTCAATATTTTGTTTTTGTTTTTTTTCTATTAATAAAAGTATGGCACATACCAAGAGCTTTATTTTTAATTTTTTTTTGAGTTCATATATCATTTCCATTTCTTTTCTATTAGGGCAATACTTCCAAGGCCACTTAAGATGGTTGCGGCAAATTATTGTGTGGACCATGGTCCATATAATGTTGTGTAGACTATAATAGATATACATTTTTAATGTACTAAATGTACGTTATTTGTGTATTGAGTGTACATTATACATTTAGTACACAAATAATATACATCCCCTGAATATAACATACACTATTTTTTATATCCAATGTACATTATTTGATAGTATCTGTGTGAATCATGGTCCACACAATAATGATGGGATGGTTGCTTGCTAGATCAAAATTCAAAAATAGTAAAGAAAGGCCCATAACTCTGCATTATTAGAGGCACATGACCATATTTGTGAGGGAGGGTAGGTCTATAAGAAAATGATCGTTTGCAAGGATTGGAGAATGGAGATACCACAGAAGAATGCATTATAAATTTATAATACACCCTTCAATCAATATCTAAAGTCATCATAAATTAAAATTGCACCATTACTATAAAAGGAAAACCAACATTTTCCCCAAAATTATTATTTATTTTTTAAAATTGTCAATATTAATTGATTTGAACAAATTTAATCTTTTAATTGTCCATTATATTGCAATTTTAGTCCATGTTGTTATATAATTATCAAATTCTGTTAGCAAACTCTTTTTATGAGGTTATTTTAATCATTTAGAATTAATATTTATAGTTAAAGTTTCACTCTTTCCATGGAATATTATTTTTAATAGTGAATATTAATTTTAAATAATAAAAATAAACTCATATGTTAATGGAGGTTGATAATTACATAACACTAGGGACTAAAAGTGCAACATTATAAACAATTGAGAGACTAAATTTATTTAAATTAACTTACAGGGACCAAATTTTTAAAAATGAAATAATTGAAGAGGTAAAAGTGACCTTAAACAACAAAATAAGACATTAGTTTAGGTTTGTATGTTCATGAGTTTTGATTTGTTTTAGTTAAATTTAAGTAAATATTTAGGGCTTCCCTTATTCATTGGTTGGAATAGGCAAATGATTTTTTTTTGAACAAAAGGTTAGAAATCGAATTTGGAATGGAATAAAAGACTGTTATCAAAGGTTGGTAAAAAAGTTATGCTAAGGCTGACCTTATCTCTTAAATTCTACCACTTTCTAAATGACATGGCACATTACATGGTTTTCTTCTTCTTTTTTAAACTTTTTTTTTTGCCTACGTGTTTGCCAAACACTTTTGTACTATTTCGGCATTTTGGCAGCAAAAGCTGTCATAGATTATTATTTTTTTACTTTTTGATTTCTTTTTTATTATTTTATTGTTATATATATAATATAAAATGAAAGTGATTCCCATTTTAGAAAGTGAGATAAATTTACAGGGATGTAGAATAAATAGTAGAGAATTTGTAAATTTGATGATGTGGAAGTGAGACCCATTTTAGAAAGTGAGAGAAATTTGCTGGGTTAAGGTTAGCCTGAGTTTAGCCCAATCCATGTCTATGTATACTATGAGTGTCTTCCTAGTTCCTACTTTCGAAGGCCCTATGTGAAATATTGGAAAGATTGATGAATAAATATTTGTGGGGTAGTGGAGGCATAAATGAATGAGGGATCCTCCTAGTTGTATCTCCACGGATGTTGTAACTTACACTTTGGTTAAAGTTATAGGCTCTCTGGTATTTTTATTTGGGAGTTAGATCCTCCTAGTTATATATATCAGTGACCTTATTCATACTTACTAATTCTATTAGTTTATTTTATTTTATTTTATTTTTTTAAAGAAGATCAAAATAACTTTTTAAAGGATAAAAATTGGTCAAAACCAACCCAGTATAATCCACATAATCGACCAAGCAATTTTGACAACAGTAACACGTACTGTTGTTGAGGGGGGACCTTAATACGAATTGATCGGATGATCAATTGGCCAATTCTTCAGAGAAGTTCTTCGTCCGATCAAGTTAAGTGTTAGTTGTGATTTAATATGAAAAATTTCGTGTTCACTATGAATGATTCTTGAAATCCTTTACAATTGAATGAGGAATTGGACAGACTATTCATTGGGATGCCCCCAGACATAGGAGTGGTTACTCCGAACCGATTACCAAATATGCTGTGTTGATTTAATTTTATTTCCTGCAGATTTTACATACTAAACATATCGATCTCACTCTTTGGACAAGTAGTTCTAAGCGTATTTTGAGATTGCTGTATTTACTGTTTAGTTGACCTTGGTTTGAAAATGCTAGGTTGAACTAATCCTTCAACTAATAAGTATTTTGAGACCTAATTGTTAGCTAGATCGCTATTTTCACTAAGAGTTTATTTATGAATAGTCATTTCTCGTGTATTGAGGTTCATTTTTCAGTATACTATCAAAAATAAACTTTTAGTGCATTAAAAAATAGCATTCAATATACTAAAAATGAATATTTATATGTAGTTTACATTACAATGTGGAACCATGGTCCATAGTCTCCATACTATAATTTGTCCCAAATCACCACATGGGCCAAAGCATTATGTAACAATGAATTTTGGGCTTAATCCATAGGAACTGCCCCCATTGCTCCCCTTTGGATCTGTCTTGACAACAACCACCATCACTACATAATAATAATAATAATAATAATAATAATAATAATAATAATAATAATAATATTATTATTATTATTATTATTATTATTATGTAAAAAATTATATGTTTATTTTAAGAAAATAAACTAAATTGAAAAATGTGATTTCTTAACTATGAGCCAAACATAAAAACATAGTTTTCTAACATTCCACCAAACACTACAAAATTAAATTATTTTTTTTTTCAGAAAATGACTCTGTTTTTTTTTCTTGTATGAAAAACACTTTTATTTTAAAAGTTTGCATTGGTATCCAAGTTTTGTTTCATAATCTAATTCGGTAATATTTTAAACTTTTATTTGTTACAATAAATACTCCATCTGTCCCATTTTACCTGTCCTATTTACTATTCATTGATCAAACTAACTACCTCTTGTTTGCTTATTTTCTTTAATATTTTTTTAATTATTTTTAAATTTAATTTTTTTTTATGTTTAATGGTATTTTAATGTAGTTTCTTAATATATAAATTTTATATACTAATACTAAACTTAACATTATTATCAAAAATTGAATTAAAAATAACTACAGTCAAGCCTCGTTAACTGAATCAGACACATAAAATGGGACGAAGGTAGTATTAAAAAGCCAATACCTTGTGGTTTAATGGCACCAAGTTACTCTCTTATGGGTCACACTTGTGTGAGACCGTCTCACGGATCCTTATTCGTGAGACGGGTCGGGTCGGGTCAAAGCATCATGCAAATGTCATACTTATATGTGCAAATCTCACACTTATATGCTCAAATATAACACTAATCAAAAATACAATTTTTGTTACTTATAAAAGAAAAAGTAATACATTTTTTATAATAATTAACGTTGACAAGTGCCTCTCACTTATAAGGGCAAATATAATACTTTTGAGTAAAAATGTAATACTTTTAAATCGAAATGTAAAAGCATTGTATTTTCCCTTAAAAGTATTACATTTACCCTAATAAGTAACAAAAATTTTATTCCTGATTAGTATTACATTTGAGCATATAAGTATGACATTTGTACATATAAGTGTTATTTTGCATCTTGACCCGACCCGTCTCATGGTGAGACGGTCTCACACAAGTTTTTGCCCTCTCTTATATATATGGGAGGTTGTGGGTTCAAGTCTCAGTGGAGGTGATTTTTTTTGAAACTCTTCTTTGAGAAAGTAGTTATAAAGGATACTGCATTTAAGTAATAGGTGGATCAGATTAGGCATCATTTTTAAATATGTGGATTTTAATTAATTTAATAACATGGATTTCAATTAATTTAAGAACATTATATTTAAATGTGAGACATTACCCAATAACATTAGATTTTTTTAAAAAAAAATTAAATTTTATAAAAATAGAATTATATGCATATCATGAAAGCTCATAAATGAACTAATGTTAATTGCAATATTTCATTGGTACCTCTCCAATTAACACAAGACACATTTTTAGACACAAAAATATATATAATCTGTACATACTTATTTCAAGTAAAATACCTTTACAATATGCCTAGCATTAGTTATGTACTTTTATAACAATTTTGATAGCATATCTAAAATATAGTTGCAAGTTCTATTAGGACTCTTATGTTCTAGAAACACATAATTGAATCTATAAAGGAGTATAATCATCTACAAAGGAGTATATTATATTTATAGTAATTTTTTAAAAGAATATTTTAATGGGTTGAAACTTGAAAGAAATATTACATTTCATAAAATGTAATGTCAATATTAATTTCTAAACAAATTTATCTAGGCAAGCATAACAACGCTAGAGAAAGGGCTTGAACCTTTGACCTTATGGTTAATAGCCACACGCTCTAACCAACTGAGCTACTCTAGCAAGTGTTATTTGTTGTTAAAATAGCTATTTTTGAATGACGAGTTAATGAAGAGATTTGTATTTAACAGCTTGACAGTTTTGTAGTTCCAGATTAAGAAAAGAAAGTAAATTGATAAAATCATTGTACGATTTAAAACAAGCGTCCAAGCAATGGTACGGTACGAGAAATTTGACCATGCAATGATAACTAATTGGTTTAAGATAAATGAGAGTGAAAAATGTATATACATAAAGGATACGGTAGACGATTATGCCATTCTATGTTTATATGTGGATGATATTTGATCGAAAAGGCTCCATAAACCTTAATTCAACCCCTGAAGGATTTTACATCCCTAATTTTACTTCCTAGATGTTATTTTTCGGATGATACATGAATACATTGTACTCTAGTATAAGTACATGACCAAAATTATTTTAAATGGTGTAAGTCTCATTGTCATCTATTATAGTCACATTGTACTCCAGTAACAGTACATGACAAAATTATACTAAGTGTGTTAGTTGAGTGTCGATTTTTATAAGACATAAAAAATGAGCTTTTGTGGGAATATACTCTTTGAGTTTTAAATCTTCCCTACTTGACAATGTGTTGTCATTGGGCTATTTACCTAATAAGGTCTGGAAGACCTCGAATCGAGATTGATCTTTAGGTGACTAATGACTCGTGAATAACGTTTGCACGCAACTTCTAATTTTAGTGGTATGCTACTATGCAAAAATGCTACATGGTTAACAGTCGAAAGTGAATCACATCATGCTGGTTTGCCTGAAGCAAACAAATTGTGAATATTTGATAATGATGGCTCCTTATAAGTTGAGAAAATGGACTTTAGAGATCCTGAATTAATGCTATGAATTGCATATATAATTGAGTAGTCACATTGAGCACATATAATGAGTCAAATTTGTATTAATCTTGCTCGATCGATATCATACATATGTCAAACAGTAGTCTCCTTTCTTGACATGAGTATTTTATAGAACATGTGTGAATAGAATTTCCTAAATTACATGTTGGGGACATCTAATTTTAGATACTACTGTTTTTATCTAAATCTGACTCACTGCATATCATAACTATTCCCATACATACCTAGTACGTGGGTAAAAATTGAGCATTTTCCCATCTGCGTTTCATTATTAGTGTGCAGTCCATTTTGATGTATCACCACCATAGCGTACCTCTATGGGCTATCTAATGAAACTAGGTATACACGGTAGTTATAAATCTCTGTCTGTTGCGTAAATACCTAGAGCCCATGATAGGGGATCATTAAGTAATATGGTATGCTGACTGCATACTTAATCAAGACCATTTCTCGGCATTAGGGGGAGATAAGGGCCCAAATTTAATGGAATGCCAAGAAATTTCATAGAATGAAAAGATCTTCATTATTTAAATCCACATACTAGTTAGACTGAATTGGAAGTTCAGAAGATAATCAATTTGCAATTTTAGTAAATAATCTGCCAAATATATCTATTGATCATGCTGATCAAGTAAGAGTGACTAGGTCCCATATATATTCCCCAAATTGGACCACATATATCTATTGATCCTCCTTAGCGCCAGAAGTGCGGGAAACCTATCGGTGTAAAAGATAAGAATTTACAACTAGATTTAGTTTAGAATTTTGTCACTCTTGAAATATCTTGAAGAATTATGTCTTGAAGGCATTCGTCCAGAAGGTGAAAAACTAGTAAACTTATAGGTATACTGAATAATCATAATACTAGGATGCGGAATGAGCAGATTCAAATACCTTTGGGAAATGACTAGAATCTGGTTGACTTATAAATTGGCATGAAATTTATTATTATTATTATTATTATTATTATTATTATTATTATTATTATTATTATTATTATTATTATTATATAGTTTTAGTAATTTTAACTATTAAACTAATAAGTAATATACTAATAATTAATAAATAATGCAGAGTAAGTAATAACTTAATAAGTAATAACTATTAACTTATTAAGTATTAAGTATTTAACTATTAAAGAGTAAAGACTTAAAAAAATCGAGCGTCTGGGTGCGCCTAGCGATTTTTTTAAACTTGAGTCTAGGTATCTACCAACCAAATAACTTTACCTTTGTGTAAAATAAATGTATATTATTTACTTATACATATATACTATATATAAAAGCTGTGATTTTCAATATATATATATATATATATATATATATATATATATATAAAAGAGGTAGGTGTCGAGTGAGCTCCCTCCAAGCATGGGCCCTGGACAAGGGCCTAGCCTGTCCTTTAATTTCCCAGTGCTGGGCCTGCCGACCATTTAGAACTCAACACTATCCAGGATAAGATTACTACGACTTATCGAGCTACTCATGTGCATTATAAGCTAACCCGACCCACATATAATTCTTCTGGCCTAATTTCTCTGTATTGACCCATCAATCTATTATTTCAACCCAATAATGCACTTTCCCAAGCCCATTGAAATCCAACAACATAGTCGTGAGTCGTGACCAATATAATCTTTTGTTTTCAAATTTGTTGGTGACGAGATAATTGGATAAGTATATTGGGTCCAATCCAGACGCATTGAGTCATAGAGTGTTGAATCAGAGCAAGTAAGGTGATCAATAGCAACAGTCATTAATCAAACATTTAATATAGAGTCGTTGCACTTATTAGAGAGTTGTTATATTATTATGGACATTGAGTCTGCATTTAGTATTGAGTCGTTCTACTTATTAGACTGTTGAGTCCATAGTTAATCAAGTATTACCTAATACTTAGCTCCCGTAGGTCTGTAACATGTAAGGTGCACACTCAAAACCTACACTGGACATTTCAATCAATATATTCACTCTTGTTCATTATCTTGCCGGTGTTACAATAATACCGTCAGTTGCCATCAAATTCAAAAACAATATTGGGATAGACCCAATAAATTCATACCTCAAAACTTTAGCCAATCAATATAAAATCATCAAAATATTTTAAATTGAGAATCAAAATCAAACTCCCATGCATGGAGTATTTAATTTTATTGAATTCAGATGTGAGGAAGTGGTTGGCAAATGGAAACATAATGGCGTGGGGGAGTTGGGGAGGGCATTGAATTTGAGAGGTTGAACCACATGGCATAGTAGAATGAAGCCGGTGCAGCATGCGTTATTGCGTGGGTGGGCGGTAGCTTAGCTAAATAGCCTTTGAGGCCACTTTATTTGGGCGTATAGTAGGTCGTAGAAAAATGCGACCATATATCATTCAATGCTACCACTCGTTTCTGTTTATAGCTGACCAAACTCTTGTATATCTTGAATTGCTAGGTGTTAGATTCTAGTTTTCCATCACCCCCACGTGTCTTTTGGAAACCTTGTACTCTACTCACACGTCGCCTTGATTCTACGGTTCTTCTACCCCAGTTTATATGTTTTTAAGTTTTTACTTACTTTGTCTACAAAATTCAAAAATCTTCCTCCTTCCATTAAAATATTATGCAAAAGATATCACTTTCAATAAAACCTCAATTAGATTAGTTAAATTTTTGACTTGATAACAACAATATTACAAGTTCAACTCCAATCAAGAGCGGTTTAATTATTGTCTTTCTTAATTTCAGCGGTTTAAAAAAAAAAAAAGCAAAAACTTGTGTGAGACCGTCTCACCATGAGACATGTCGGGTCGGGTCGGATCAAGATGCAAATGTAACACTTATATGCACAAATGTCATACTTATATGCTCAAATGTAATACTAATCAGTAATAACATTTTTGTTACTTATTAGGGTAAATGTAATACTTTTAAGGGAAAATACAATACTTTTACATTTCGATTTAAAAGTATTACATTTTTCTTCAAAAGTATTATATTTGCCCTTATAAGTGAGAGACACTTGTCAACATTACTTATTATGAAAAAAGTATTACTTTTTCTCTTATAAATAACAAAAATTGTATTTTTGATTAGTGTTATATTTGAGCATATAAGTGTGAGATTTGCACATATAAGTATGACATTTGCATGGTGTTTTGACCCGACCCGACCCGTCTCACGAATAAGGATCCGTGAGACGGTCTCACACAAGTGTGACCCTAAAAAAAATTATTACTTCCATAAATATGACAATATTTATTATTATTTGAAAAATACAATGATGTTTTTAATATTTAAGTTTTTACTTGTAGTGTATAATCAATCTCTAAGTTATTAAAAGTGTAAAATTAATCTCTTAGTTTTCGCTTAAGTGATGTTTTATTTATTTTTAAAGAAAAAAGAAAACAGTGTGAGTTATATTCTGACAAGATCTTTTTAGTCATTTGTACAATCTTGTTCTTTTTTTCTTTTAAAGTTCCTTTTATAAAATGTTTTGGTTGGCCTACTTAATTCTCAGCTATAAAAGTGCAAGAATTAGTCTAAGATTGAAGAAGTATTGAAAGATAGTAATTGTACTTTATATTATATACTTTCATAATGTAGTTTTTAATTATTTGAAAACCATGTAGTTTTTAATTGATTAAGTGAAATGAAGAAAGAAAGGGGAAATTTTGTAAAATGATTATCAATCAAAAGCGAGTGAAATAGTAGTTTTAATTTATTGTTTAGAGCACTAGGACCAAAAAAATGTATAATACTCTAAGATAACGGTCTAAAATAACAATCTATATAATAAATAAATAATATAATCAATAGCCCAAATAGTGGACTAGAAACTATAATGAATTTACCAAGAGTCGAGCCTAGGTAAATGGGTTGAAAGTGCTTACAAGACATCATACTAGACCAGGAGTGTTATCATGATCAGATTGTGATGTCCTAAAAGAGGCAAGACACCCCCTTTTATGATGTCCTGCGACCCTCCTCTGTCAACCACGTGTACGACTCTCTTGCGCGTCCTTTCCTCACTGCCCATGTGTGCCACAACCACTTCGATGCCTCACTCACACACACCCACTTCCACCCAACCTATGGTGGAGCGCTAGCGTAGCACACCACCCTCGCCATGGCCGGAGGAAGCCTGCAGGCCCTGGCGTCTGTCGGTCGTGGGTACTCCGAGTCCTCATGATGGTGGTATCTTCTGGAGAGGTGCAAAGTCGCACTGCCACGCACATCACCTACGTTGACCATGTGACGCCCAAGGGAGACCAGCTGGCCAAGCGTCAAGAAGCCCCGCCCCCACAGGTATAGTGTCTCCCTTGTTCTACCGGCCCAACCAACACCATCCTACTTGGGAGTTGGGACACCTTGCTTGGTCTCCTCAGCCCAAATTCTGAACTCCCTTAGATTAAGATATTCTCAATAAAATAGTCATCAGGAGCCAGGGACCGATCAATACTACTCAAACTAATTCCCTTTCGTACTAGACAAGTCCAATTAAAGAGCAAAGTGTTTTAAACTTTATCTTTAATAATAGATTAATAGGTAAAATTTTCGCATTTAAATTTGAATATACAAATTAAATGAAAGAAAGCACCAACCGGGACAAACATACATGATGATTCTTACACATCATAATTCAAATTTTGCTCTTAATAATATGTGAGTACTAATTAAATGAAATTTGCACATTTAAATCCGACTATAAGAATTAAATGAAATCCACCACCGGTACCAACATAAATGATCATTCTTACACGTCATGTTGTCATATATAAAGCACACATGTTATATGACTTTAAATGCATACGCAATATTATAAGTGTACGTATGACATGATTTTATTAGGAGTTTTAAAATCTTGCCATATTTAATTGGCAAAAACTTGTGTGAAACCGTCTCACCATGAGACGGGTCGGGTCAAGATACAAATGTAACACTTATATGCATAAATGTCATACTTATATGCTCAAATGTAATACTAATCAGGAATAAAATTTTTGTTACTTATGAGGGTAAATGTAATACTTTTAAGGAAAAATACAATACTTTTACATTTCGATTTAAAAGTATTACATTTTTCCTCAAAAGTATTATATTTGCCCTAAGTAAGGGACACTTGTCAACATTACTTATTATGAAAAATGTATTATTTTTTCTCTTATAAGTAACAAAAATTGTATTCTTGATTAGTGTTATATTTGAGCATATAAGTATGACGTTTGCACATATAAGTATGACATTTGCATGACGCTTTGACCCGACCCGACCCGCCTCACGGATCCTTGATCCGTGAGACGGTCTCACACAAGTGTGACCCTATTTAATTTGGTCATTCACACTAATTTTCTGTCATCAATGATCAAATATTTTAGTTGAAAATTGTCATAAAAATAATAATTTTATCATTAAGAATAATTTACTTAACTATTATGCATTTATGTTCAATAACTTAGAGTTGTCAAAAAAAAAAATGCTCAATAGCTTAGAAAAACAAATTTAGTTTTTTTTTTTTTTAATACTACTAACTCTATTACAATGCAGTATTTGTTCATAATTACTTTCTCAACCTATTGAAGCACAAGAATCAGTATTCTGAGCCTCCACTGAGGCTCGAACCCACCACCTCCCGTATAAAGGGAAGGGTTTGATGCCACTGAATCACAAGGTCCTTGGCACAACTTTAGTTATTAGTGATTGGAAACTAGGCCAAAAGATTAAATGTGATAAAATTTTAAAAATCGCTAGACTAAATATGTAAAAATTAATAATTAGAGACTAAATATGAAAATAATCTAATAATTGTAGGATTAAATGTAATTAAAAAATGAATAAGAAAATAATTTAATAGCCGTGGAGTTAAAAGTAAAAAAGAAAAAAATTATTACGAGAGACATTAATTATATTCTAGTGAATATATGCATTCTCT